>JAKCPI010011627.1:0-162742 GCA_023213315.1 Euborellia annulipes | reverse complement strand
AAAATATCAGGTACACCAACCATACTTAGAAAAAATTGACTTAAATTTCCAAATCACCTCTCTCTGATCCACAAACATAGTCACCTTCAAAACAAGCCCAAAAGTTTGAGGAATACATCACCCTTAATATAAAATATTTTTTCTATTAGGCTAAATAACAATTATGACTTCTCCCCACAACTTTTTTAATGTGTGCGTGTGTTTATTTTCTGAAACATATTCATTTGATTTATTTGATATTTAATTGTTGGAAGATATCAAATTCAAAATTTATTTTATAATTGAATAAGGAAATGCGGAAACAGCCCCACCCCATGATTGGTTCCCCTTGAAGCAAGAATCCTCATTAAGTAAAAAGCCGCGAACTCTATTCCTTTCTATTGCTATAAAAAATTGTTATCTGGAACGAGCTGCAAGAACTTTGTTTCCAGCCAAGTTGACAAAATTCATTGCACCATTTATTATTTCAATGATAAGACTTATCCGGGCATTGATCTCTAAGAATTACTTCTTTTAATTGGAAATATTTTAGACACGAACACGAAATATTCCTATTTTAATTTAACTCAAGCATATTCATGTAAAAAAAAAGAAGGAATTTTTATAATTTAATTTATTTATAAAAACCATTTCTTTAATTCAAATAAAACTTTTTTTTTTTATTTAAATTTAAAAATATTGATTCAAAATAATTTATATACGTACAATGGGATGTATAAATGAGTTGATATTTATGTTTTCGGCGAAATTTTTCGAGTTATATAACTCTAAATTCGCCAATAACTTTACAAAAAAAAATGGCCCAAATTAAGCATTAGGTAAAACATTTCCTTAAGTATGATATATATAACATAAGCGATTAATTAGCCTAATGGATTTTCCTTCCCCATTGATTAGCATCAAGGGATACATTCATTTAATTCCACCTTCTGAAAGAACAAAAGTTCTGACTGCTTCAATCTCGTATATTGTTACATTTGATTTTTTTTTTTTTTATTTGAGAAACTCTTTTGAATGTCAATTTGAATGGGAATAAATACAAATATTTATAAAAAAAAAGAATAAAAATAAATAAAAAAAAAGATTCTTTGTAAATGGAATCGCCTAGTATATATTGCTCAAAGAACAATTTTGCTGTGGTTTGTTTGTTTGGATATATTTGCTATTGAATTTTCCTTATTGTTTTGGGTTAAAAAAAAATATACAAATCAAAAAACAATTATTTATTAATCGAAATTTAATAAAACGTAGAATAATTATTTTCTAAGGTTTTTAAAGATAATTTGTCTTTTCACTACTATTTATTCCATTTTTATTATTAATGGAATATGTCCAAATATGGCGGAAATATTTTGTGTAATATAATTATGGGAATATTTAAAAAAAGAATGTTATTTTTTTTTTAAATGGTGAGAATTCATGTACGTGATGAATTTATTTATTTAATTTGGATTTTCAAATATAAGCCTACTGTCATAAAAGAACAACAAATTTTTAATTTATAAGGCCGTTAAACAAACTTAGGTTGAAGTGTTCTTTCCAAGAAAAGAAGCGCACTATGTAGGTCTTTGTGATAAGCCGTTTCCCCTCCTTCATAGAGGCGCATCGTCTTAAACCACTTGGAGTCGTTGATGGATTCAACCCCTGACATCAGCTGACCCTAATTCCGCTAGATTATCATATAAGTGAGTTTCTTCTGTTGTGAATTTGAGAAGGACAGTGAAAGAGAAAGTAAACGACTGTCTCTTAACCGATCTTGTTTGAACACGCTCGGCAGAAGTGATGTGATGGACTGCCAGGTGAACAAGTATTTATAAAATAAAAAAAGAAAGTAAAAAAGCAAACGTGTGGGGTCGTAGAACCCCCAGCAGAAACGAACGAAGTTCCTCACGCCTTTTCTTCAACTCAGAATATAATTTATGGGCGTGGCCTCGCCAAGGCTTCGGCTAATCTCGCCTTCCTCCGCCGTCGCTCGGGCCCTGGGAACGCATTTTTGAGGGAACGCGCATTTTTGTTACGTTAAATTTTCTTCCAATTCATCCTGCATAAGCCGCGTTAAAGAACTTCGTTCTTGGAAATTAGATATATATCGACACAAAAAATCTGGTATGACAAGTAAAAACACAAATTTCAATTACCGAAGGTAAGAGAAAGTTGTGTGCTTGGTAACAAGTACTGATGATTTCAAAGTTTTATGAGTCTTATAGCTCTGTTAAAAAATGGGAAAGTTTTATCACCTAGTTGCCTATCTTTTTTTAATATTCTGATTTGTCTTTTTATTATCAACATAGTGTGGACAATCTCAGTAAGGGTATTTTTTTATTTATTTTTGTTTACTTCTAGTAGCGCTTTTGTTGTCGGGTTAACGCTTATTTACTGCGATTTCTATCTTTTTAAACAATTCATATTAATCATCGGCGAGGTTAAAATTTGTGTTTAATAGTCCGTAAGATCTATACTGTTTAGAACTTTAATTTCTTTAATATTTCGGTTTCTATTGAAAATTTATTAAAATTATGGAAAAATTAAAGTGAAACTTCTAACCTGTTTGAAGTTCATACTAGTCAAGTTTATATAGCATATAGTTTATATACCAAAACAAAAAAAAAAAAAAAGAAAAGAAAAAATCCCCTTGAAAAATTGTATTTCGCTTCTGTTATCAATCAGCAATGTGAACGCTTTATTTCGGAGTTGAAAATTGAAAAATAAACTAGTTATACGTAAAAATAAAAATTTATTTTTCATATCATTTCTAAACTAATTTGTTTCTTGATCGATTGATAAATCAAATTAAATGCATAAATCAACATATTTGTTTTGTAAGAATAGTGAAAAAAAATAATTAAATACATTTTAAAATAGACCTAAATAACGAATTGAAATTTCTTATTTAATAATGATGTATTCGGGACAGAAAATTTAAAAAAATTTCAGTCATATATGTAAAAATATTTAATAAATTTTGTTCAAAAACTGAGCAAATAAAAATACAAATTTCAAAATATATTGTAAATTCATGAACAACATTTCATTTTCATTTATTTGGTGGTAAGGTTCAAAGGAAGTTTTTTGGAAAAAATTAATTAAGCAAAGGAAATTTATATTTATTTAGAAGAGGGTAGGGTCAGCGAAAGGTAAAAAAAAAATCTTCTGTTTCTGGTCGTTAAGGCGAACTGCAAACTTGACAAGTATGCACGTTGCAATCTTTTTGTACAAGCAAACTAGGAGAATTTTGCGCAAGCATTTTAATTGAGCAAGCCGCTTGATGTTCGATTGAATTTTAATAATGCATATTTGCGCAAGCAAAACTCTCCGCCATTTTATAGACGTCTTGGCATTTGATATTTAATAATTGATTTAATATTTCAATTTAAATATTATTAATATTTATTGGGTCTCTGTTGAAAGCAAGTGAGTTTCTTGTTATCTTTGAATAAATAACCTTCCGAGTTTGGCATTTTTAGGTTTTTGGCTTAAGCTGTTTTTTGCAAAAACATGCTTGTGTCGTGTGGTGCCGGAGAGAATTTGTGCATGCTGGTACGAAAGGTTACATGCATGCTTGTCAAGTTTGCAGTTATGTGTTTATCCGCCCTTGAGAAAATCAAAAATAAGTGATAAAGAACATCAGTATAGTACTCCAATTTTATTTCAAAGCTTATTTTCTCCTTCAGTGGGGTACCTAACTTAAAAATAAATTTTAATCTCGTAGCTCATTTACTTCATACTTTTTATTTATATCACAGACAGAAACACAGACAGACACAGCGTTTTGCGGACCTTAAAATTTCAATCAAAATCTCGAAAATTTTTCTCCTGAATTCAATACTCTCCTCTCTCTCTCTCTATTGGCGGATCCGTCTTCTCCCTTGATAATGGTCAGTTCAAAAAAAAAATTTGGTGTATTGTTGTGTATATTATCCTAGTCTTAATCATAATTAAAAAGGATATTGGATTAGGAGCGAATTGAAACATTTCGATAACAAGAGTATATATCTATATTTTAAAAATCACTAAACAGTATTGCCAGTACAATTTTGTGGCGGGGGATTTGAAAACGCAATATGTATTTTTGTTTTTTAGGAAACATAAGCATAAAATGAGAATTTTTAACATGATGGTGAGTATGCTTTAAGTTAGTTGGCCAAGCCCCGGGGAATCGGACGATATACTCCAGCCTTTCCGGGGCATCGGTCTGATTGAAGGCTGGAGATTCTGGGTTCGATTCCCCGGGCCATAAGGCGCTTGGTCCAGTAATAAAAATCATACTCACAATCATGATAATTAAATCTACGACTAGTTAAGTAGAATCGAGATATATTGAATACTAATATCTTATTTCAATATATAAATCTCGAATTTAACTATAAGATTAGAAGTTGAAATGAAATTACTCAGAAATGTTGTCAAACAAGGAAATAAGTTTTTTTTTTTTATTCTGCTTAATTAATTCTATTCAATCAATTTTTTTCTATTAGTTCAGTGGAAATAAACCGTGATTTCCAATTGCATAGAGCCTAGGGCCCTGCACAGGGACGCAGATGCATTTATGGGCTGGCTGTCTAATGAAGCGTAACATTCATTTTTATGATTTAATTGCAAGCCCAGCAATATTATACGGAAATGCATTTCCTGTAGGGGGAAAAAATATAAATTTGAAATTGAGCTTTTATCTGAATCTAGGGAATTCAGAAATGTTGTATAAATAATAATATAATTTTTAATGTAATTGTAAATTATTTAAAGTCAAGAATTGTTTATACAGAAGACAAATTTTAGGAAGAAAAAAAAAGTAATTATTGATTTGAAAATAAAAATAAATGAGTTCCACACAAATCAAATATATTATAAAATAACATGTTAATTTTTCCAAGCAAAATAATAAATTGACTTTGTTATCAGGGAAAAAAATGAGCTTTCGTAACTTTTCGTTTTCTTTCTCTAATTAATTATCTATCATCAATCTTTCTAAATAGGTCTAACTTTACACTTAGACTTGATGCAAGTTATACTCTCTATTAACGAAGATAAACTTAATTCAGAAACTTATTCCAATCGTCAATGTACATTGTAGGCTATAACTGAAACAGGTAATCGAATGAACGCATAGAGATGTTTTGCTAATTGAATAAGTTCCTTCTGTAGGCGAAAAAGCCTCGGCTCTATCTGTCTCTGTCAACAACGCCAGAAAAGGGAATTAATATTTCTGCAAGGTGCTTTTTTTTTTGTACGATATTAAATTAGTTCCATTAAAATAAAAAGACAATTGTATATGATTAGGCCTATATTCAAGATCTGCTTAAGGAAGGAACAGGTGGCCAACACTCAAATGGCTCTATCTACATAACTAAAAATTTGATAATGTAATAGTAATTATTTTAATAGAGTAGAAGAGAAGTACTTTAGTCTCTATCTTGATATATAAAATTTTTTCTCTCTTAATTTAATTAAAAAAGAAATAAAAAATGCCTAGTTATATAAAGAGTAATATGCAAGAATATTACATTTTATATACATACTAGTCATAGTAGTAAGTATATAATGCGTTGAGTAGCTATAATAATTTTCTTTATTTAAATTGTCTGGAATTACTGAAGTACTTGACAATAAATTTAAGATTTTCTCATAAATTTATGCAACACTAATGTTTTTATAATTGAGAGAAAAATTTATTCATATTTATATTGAATATTGAAGGCTATACATTGCTTTAAGGCTAATTTTGGGAGATTCCAGCGGCCACAATTTTGAAGCTATCGACCTCAATTTTTTTTTAAATTAAAGCTATTTAAAATATCTACAACTTATAGAAGCCCTTTTTTGATTTTCGATAAAATAAATTTTTTTTTTTTAGTTTAATCGCATTAAAGAAAAGATATTTTTAAAAAATTCCCTCTACATCTTATAGATAATTAAGTTAGTAATCATTGTGTTAAAAAATAATTAATTTTTTACCTTTAATTAATTAGCTGGAATCTTTCAAATGAAATGGAATAAATCCCTTGTATCCCTATGGGAAAAACTAACGCCATCTCTTGTCGCCTAAAGTAACTCGGTAGTGAATCGTCTTCTAACGACTTTTCGAGCGAAGTGTAATTGAATATACCCGGTCCCCACCATCAGATCGGCGGGGCCCTCGGGCCTGTCTCTGGCCTTAAGGGTATGCGTTATTTACATCCAGGCTATCCCTGTAAAAACGACATCCCTCCCTGACTCTCGTTTACTCATAGAACTCAAACCTAACTTCAAAGATGCAAAAACATATCAGACTCCCTTTGCGTCATCAAAAGACGTCTTTTGGCAAACACAAGAACACTTGAGAACCTGGGCCTCATTCTTTCAATCAGATCTGACTGGTCTATGTGTACTAGACTATAAAATACTGTACTTACTCTCCAGAGTAGTGAAGGTCACTCGAAGCTCCTTGAATTCAGCTCCAAATCCCAAATGCACTCGAGAAGCACACGCAAGTCTGCAAAAGAAAAAATCTTTTAGAATGTCTCTCTTATTAAAAGATAACAAAAGAATTTAGAAGGAAAATTTCTATTTAGATCCAATGAAAAAAATTATTTAGATTGATATTCCAAGTAAAAAATTTGGAAAAAAAATTAAATCTTAAAAAAAAAGTTGTGCTAGGCCTCTAGACGAAGAAAAGGGAAAGAGAAGAAACCCAAACAAGACGTGACGGGACTCTCTCCCAATTAAATTAAGTAAATATTTCGACAACCCGCACGACCGGTCATCATCAAAACAAAAAAAAAGATTTTTGGGGGGGGGGCGCGCAACCAATTTTGTGAAAAAAATTTTTAATTCAGAGAAGCGGGGGACTAATGTCAGCATGAGCGAACGTTTTTATAATCTTTTAAATAATCTCTTATATCTAATTAATAAAATAATAATATAAGAAAGTATTAAAGCGGAGGATTAATTTCCTGTTTCATTTCGAATAAGTATTAAGAAAATATAAATTATGAAAAATATCTTATCTCTTGTTCTACGGATCAGAGGTTCGCTTCACGTCCTGAGCAATGAAATTTTTCTAAATCATATCGACTATTAATTAATATTATTTTACTAATTATATTTAAAAAAAGTAAAATTCACGTACACAATAAAAACAAACAGATTCAATTAATACTGAATAGGCATTAAAATTGAAAAAAAAAAAAAAAAATTATTGTAAATAAATAAATAGAAAAAAAATAATATTGATAATTCTAGAAAACACCAGGGATGTAAATCTGATAAATAATATTGACAAGTCTATAATTATTTAATTAATTAATTTAATTCGAAGCTCAGCAGCAATTGATTAAGTTTGTAACTAAGGTGCTGTGGGCAACTGAATATATCTCGACACAAAAAAATCTGCTGCGCGTTAAGTCACACCATATTTTTTTATACGAAAGTGATAATTTTAACTTATTCTTAATTTAAAAAAGTGAATATATTACTTTCTCTTACCCTTTATATGAAATATATAGAGAGAAAGTATTGGATTCATGTCAAAAATTCGATGTCGAGATTTTGATGGATCTTCACGTTTTGAGGTCCCCTGAATCCAAAAAAGTGGTTTTCGCGACATGGTCTGTCTGTGTGTGTGTGTGTGTCTGTGTGGCTGTGAACAAAATATTTCAGGAACTAAAAGAGCTACGATGTTGAAATTTTATATTTAAGTTAGGCACCCACCCAAGAGGTGAAAATAAGCTTTTGAACAAAATCGGCCAAAAAGTACTAGTACTTTACTAATGTACTTTTTCAGTTTTTTTTTTTTCGATTTTCTCAAAATTCGCTGCAACGATTTTGTCTAAAATTCATAAATGAACTATTTTTTAGATTCTCTTTAAAAAGTATATCAGTGAAATTTTTCGTGGAAATTGTTTGAAGTACACTTTACTGATGTGGAAGCATTCGTAGCTCAGCGCCATCTATGAACCATCGCGTGGTCAAGTTTGGAACTAAAGTGCTAAGAGCAACTAAATATATCTCGACACAAAAAATCTGATGCACAACTTTCTCTTACCGAAGGGTAAGAGAAAGTTGTGTGCTGTGCGCCAGTCACACCAGATTTTTTTTGAGATATTCACCATTTTGAGAGTAGGATATATACTGATGTGAAAATATCTCGATGTTTATTTATATTACTGTGAAGGGTCCTAATTTGAGCCCGATGATGCTGTGGCGTCGGGGGCAAAAATCTGCCGTCTCTTTTGCTCTGGTCCTCCGGAGATCAATAGTCGAGGGCGCAGAGTCGCCCCCAAAAAGGGAGCACTATGAGGGGTGCCAGGTCGTGGGTGAGGGAGGGTCCAACTTCTATCTTTACTCCTTAGCGAGATCTCTCTCCCTCTCTATCTCTTTCTCTCTCGGGTTCCATTCAGTTGACCTCCTCATTTTTCGTGTTCCCCTAAATCGAAACGGCTGAGTACCTTTCAATTTACGATCAGAGAAAAGGTGTTTTATCGACGATTCTTTAGAAAAAAAAAAAATGTTTGAAGGCACAATTTTTTTGTTAATTAATCTATTCATTTCGATAATGATATTTCTTAAATAACTTTTAACTTAGATGAGATATCAATTTGGTATTTACTTTCTCTTACCTATATTTATATATAATGGTAGAGAGAGAAAGAATTTATGTAAAAAAAATTCAATTTTTAGATTTTGATGGAAATACACGTTTTCCCTGAGTACAAAAAAGGGTCTGTCAGTGTGTTTGTCTGTGATCCAAATAAAGTTTGAAGGAAATGTGTTACAAAGTTGAAATTTTATATTTAAGTTAGATACACCACGAAGGCGCGAAAATAAACTTTTAGATAAAATCAGCCAAAAAGTACTTTATTGAAGCACTTTTTCAATTTTTTCGATTTTTTAAAAATTCGCTCAAACGATTTTGATTAAAATTCATAAATCAACTATTTTTTAGATGGTCTTTAAAAAGTATATTAGTAAAATTTTTAGTGAAAATTGTTTGAAGTACACTTTACTGATGTGGTATTTCAGATTTTTCAAATTCATCATGGCTCTTCGTTCCATCGAGTGAATGTTAAATCCCTATGGGGATTTGCATGTGAATTTCGATTCATAAGGGAATATTTTACACATTTAAAAGAATTTTTTCCAATTCTTATGAAAATTTGTATTTATTTATGATTCCCCATTGTGTATAAAATATCAAAATATGAGATTAAAATTTTGAAAAATAACCATAGTTTATTTATTTCAAGCTATGAAAGAATGAAAATAAAATTGAATGAAATTTTAACTTTATTATATTCGAAATTAGGATTAAAATTCATAAATCAATTTTTTTGATGTCTCTATCATTTTGCCCTCAACATTGTTTGAAGCACTTGTACTTCATAGGGGAAAAAGCGAGAAATTGTTTCAATAGTAATAAAACATAAATATTGTAGGAAAGGAAAATGGCCAATATTTTTTTGAGTTGATCCTTAAAAGGACCTTTGTTTTAATATAGCATCGCATTACTTTTGTTAATAAGAATATTAGCCCTGAAAAGGACTATTGGTTGTACAGTTTCTTTTGTAAATAATTTAGCCCTGAAAAGGACTTTTTAAAAGTACCACTTTTGCTAATAATAAAGCACAGTAACTTTTGCTAATAATTAATTGTAACAACACCTTTTGCTAATAATTAAATTGGCCATTTGGGTCAAAGGGAATAA
The DNA here is from genome assembly GCA_023213315.1 of Euborellia annulipes. Classification (NCBI taxonomy): domain Eukaryota; kingdom Metazoa; phylum Arthropoda; class Insecta; order Dermaptera; family Anisolabididae; genus Euborellia; species Euborellia annulipes. Next base: position 153,063 of record JAKCPI010011627.1, on the reverse strand, counting down.
ATGAGATAATGAGAGAGGGCAGAGACGCCACGAACCTGACACGGAACGTCGCTAGGGCGCTCCGGGAGATGTTGCTCCAACGATGACATATGGCAAAAGAGGGAGAGACTCCGAGCCGTCGACCTTTTATAGCCTCGGTTCAAAGCGCAGACGGAGAGGGGCGGAGCCCCTCTGAGAGCAACAAAGAGCGGACTTGCCGGTTAAGTCTCTTTAAAAGAGCCTCAACCTGATCCGGACGTCAGTGCAGACCACAACGATCGCCAGACGGGTGTCCATGTGTCCATGCATTCACAAGTCGACGACAGAGGTCACTAGACGAGTACCCCTGTATCTGAAGACGACGACGGTGGAATCAGGCTGATTCCACATTACGACGGAATAATCGGCGAACAGACGGTTCTCCATTATTCAAAGACGACTACAAGCCCAGAGGGACAGAGGTCCGCCACTATCCAGGGAAATTGCCGAAGAAGACACCGCCATCAGTTAAGTGCGCGTCGCGTTTTCTCTCGCAATCTCATTATTCCCACGCAAGTACAATTATAGTGCCGCTTCTTTTATGTAAATATAGTTACTGTGCCGTTTTATTAACTTTTTATGAACTTCTAATTTGAATTAATTATTCATCAGTGTAAATAGACCTTTTTTTATTTTATTAATTTTTATATGTAAATAAACTTTATTTTACATTTATTAATAAACCACCATTTAGAATTGTAAATATATTTTTCGCATTTTTATTTTACAATTCCCTACAATATTTTTCTATGTTTATAAATTATACATTTGAATTCTAATGCGACTACTGCCGGAAACTATGTCGACATAAAAAAAATCTGGTGTGACAGAACGCAAATTTCAAAGTAAGAAAAAGTTGTTGTGTGGAACAGTCACAGCATATTCTTTTGCTAAAATAAAGTGAAAACAAAACTTCTTGAAGGATTTCAAAGTTTTTTTTTTTTTTTTTTTTTAATTTCGGTCCCCAGTTTGTGGATAAATTTTAAGGGGCCTCCGAAGTGAAGGTGTTACGCATGTTTTTCCCGATAAGATGGCGTTGTGTGTATGCCCAAAAAATCAACTAATTCAAAAATTTGCCAAGAGATGTCAAAATGGTAGCTAATAATATTTAATGCATTTGGTTGATTTTCATTGATCTTTTAACAATAAATACTTTATAAATGTTATTATATATTATGTATCTTATAAAAGCATAAAAATATATAAATATAGTCCAGATATACGCTATTAGGTGATCAGCTGTTAGACTAGCCTGCCATTTATTGCAAGAATGCTGAACTAATTTGACAGTTGGTTTTCAAATAAATCATCTAAGCTTATTTTAAAAATTTCTTAATTAATATGTGATTAATAATAAAAATAAATTTATTTTTAAATGTAAAAAAAATTAAAGATTATTGGGACAGATTGTTTTTTTTGTATTTGCTTGATAACAAAAAAATTAGTTTCCTTAATTTTTTTTAAGTCATTAAAAAATCTCTTATGAATTTAATTCATTTCAATAAAAACAGCATTGAAAAATTTCCAGTTTTTTTTTTAAAGTACGTTTAGACGTCGCTCCTGAACCCCCTTAATTCTTCATTCCAAGCTCTGGATGGTATTATGTTCACATGTTTCGCAAACAAGAGTTTGGGGTGTGTCTAAATAAAAAATCTGGTGTGACTGGCGCACAGCACACAACTTTCTCTTACCCTTCGGTAAGAGAAAGTTGCGCACTGTGCTGGTCACACCAGATTTTTTGTGTCGAGATATATTTAGTTTCCCATAGCACCTTAGTTTCAAACTTGCATTTTAAATGTTGACTGCTTGAAATAAACTATGGTTATTTTTCAAAATTTTAATCTCATATTTGGACATTTTATACACAATATAGAATCGTAAATAAATACAAAATTTCATAAGAATTGGAAAAAAAAATTTTAAATGCGTAAAAAGTTCCAAAGGGGACCCCCTTTTGAATCGAAATTAACATACAAATCCCTATAGGAAATTAACATTGTTTCTATGCGAAGATAAGGTGGAAAGGGAATTTAAAAAGAGTAGAGACAGGCGATAATGTTTGCAAGTGAGAGAGAGACATATATGTTTTCTTTGAAACAATTAAAGACACTAATAAATTTAAAAAAAAATGGGAATTTAAATAATAATTGATTTTTAATCTAATAAAAAGAAAAAGATTTAAATTCCGTTACCATGGCAACCATTTCTATCTTTCCTATGAAGAACAAGAGTAAAGTGGTCTTCAGAAGATTTCAACGGCAAAATGAGAATATACATTTTAAAGAGCATCTAAAAAATAATTGATTTTTGAATTTTAAAAAAAAAATCCTTGGAGGGAATTTTGAGAAAATCGAAAAAAACTGAAAAAGTACATCAGTAAAGTACTAGTACTTTTTGGCCGATTTTGTTCAAAAGCTTATTTTGAGATTCTTCAAAGGTACTTAAGTTAAATATAAAATTTCAACCCGGTAGCTCAACTCCTTCATGCTAAAAAAATGGTTCCACACATACAGACACACACACACACACACAGACCAATTTGCGGGACCCACTTTTTTGGACTCAGGGGACCTCAAAACATGTATATCCATCAAAATCTCGACATCGAATTTTTGACATGATCGCAATACTTTCTCTCCTATATATTTCATATATAGGGTACGAGAAAGTAAAAATGGGAAAAAATTATATAATTCCTTGCGGCTCATAGAGAACAAGAAGTTCTCAGGGCTATTAATAAATTTTCTTTCTTTCTTTCTGTCTCTCCCTCCACTTTTTCTCATCGTTCTGTCTCCTTCTATCAGATTTAATAATTTTCTGAATTAGTTTAATTGAATAGGAAAGTTAACGAAGTTTTGAGTGGCAAGTAAAGGCAAGAAGAATCTTGAAAATGCAAGACAGATTGTCATGGCATATTAATTTCGAAAACAATTAAATTTCTTTGCTTTTCAGATTTTCTTCAAATATTATGAGTCTATTAAGTTTAAATTTTTCATCTATTATTTATTTAAATGAAGAGAAATAATTTTTTTTTTCTTTCTTAATTTTGCAGCAGCACCTTCTTTCTTCAATATCCTCTCTTTCTCTCTCAATGAAGAAATTGCGTAAATTAAAAAGTTTCCAAGTTTAATTAATTTATAAATTTTATTAACCTTTGAAACGTTGATTTAATTCCATTCGATATTTAATGGAAATGATCTATTCCATTAAGCACATCAAAGGATACCTTCTTCATTGTATTGGAGATTGGGAGAATATTTAAAGAGGATAATTATCGACGATTAAGTTATCAGCTTAGTATTATAATATAATGTATGCCTCCCCCTGGGTCTTGATCAATGTTAAATATTATTTCGTTAAAACAGTCAAATTCATGTGTATATGCAAGTTATATGTTCACCATCTGGTAACATTATAGAATTATTGAATATTGAATTTATTATAAAGATTTTACCTAATTACTGATTAAAAAAATAAACTATATTGATGTCTTATTATTATTTGATCTTGATTAAAAGTTGCGTGTTGTGCTTGTCACACCAGATTTTTTTGTATCGACATATATTTAGTTTCATTTGATATATCAAAATATAAAATTTATAAATATAGAAAAATATTTAAATACCATGGCAACCAATTTCTATTTTTCCTAAGAATTACAAAAGTAGAGTTTTGAGAATATACACTTTAAAGAGCATCTAAAAAATTATTGCTTTATGGATTTTAATCAAAATCGTTAGAGAGAATTTAGTATTCTTTGGCCGATTTTTTTTTTTAAGTTTCGTGTTACGCCCCAGGAACATAAATATTAAATTTCAACCTCCCTAATTCTTTTCGTTCTTGACATATTTTATTCACCCCACTTTTTTTTTTAGATTCAGGGGACCTCAAAACTTGTATTTTCGTCAAAATCTCGATACTAGAAATTTTTAGTAAAAAATTTCAAATCTGGCTAATCGAACTCGGATTACGGATTATCGCTCACCTTCCATTTATGAATTCTAAATATAATTCAAATTTATATAAATAAATTGACCTAGTTTATACATGGTGTCCCATTGTTGGGATCGAAAGAGACCAATCAGGAGCGCGCTTTATTATTATTATTTTTTTCATTAACAAAAACAATTTACCTAATGTTTCTCTATCATTTAAGTTTTTTATTTTTTTATTTCAATAATAATAATTATTATTTTAATAATTAACCAAAAGTATTCGTCTGAAGCTTTCTCATCATTAATCCTAAGTCTTTAATTGTTATATTTCAAAATTATTATTATTATTTCATTCATTAACCAAAACAATTTAGCTGAAATTTCTCTGTCATTTATTTTGAGATTATTATTTTGTACTTCAATAATAATTATTATTATTTTATTAATTAACCAAAACAATTTACGTGAAGCTTCTCTGTATTTATCTAACTGTTACTACTATCCCACTTATTTCTATTCTTCTGTAGCGCCTCCTGATTGGTCACTTTTATTAATTAATTACTAATTAACTACTTAATCAAAAAATTCCAAACATGGATTTTTGGGCTCAGATATTTTTCTCTTTCGATCGCAACAATGGGGTGTCACACCTGGGACACCCGGTATATTTTTTTTTATTTCGAATTCATTATCTATATATATAAAAATGAAATGGGAAAAATGTATGTATGTATGTAAATATGTATGTATATGTTTTATAGAAATCCACAATTTCCAATGAATCCATTTGAAATTAAGTATACATATAGTATATGGCTCTGGGAGTAACGTAGTAATAATTTGAATCTCTTAAATGTTTTGGAAAATTAATTATAATCAAATTTCTTCAATATGGGAACACAAAATCAACAAATTGGCTAGAAATTAGAGAGCGTCCTTTATGCTGTGTGAACCAGCTTCCTACCTGACTATGGGCTGGGGGTGGGGGCTACGCGCAGTTGAAAAACGAAGAGAGGTGACTGACCCTTTAAACAGTCATAAACAGACCCTTTTGTGCTGTTCCCAATAGGTACCTCGCCTCGCTTGAATATAAGATCCTTCCTTAACATCTTAACACTTGCATTGCAACAAGAAATATCCCAAATTGGGAATAAACTTGCTCGCCGAAGGCGAGCAAGGGGTCCAGGGGCGCAGCCTCCTGGCTAGGCGGAAAGCCCGCCGAAGGCGGCTTCGACTAGTAGCCTATATTATGGAATTTTTTCGATCAACGCTCAAATAGACTGTAAATAAGCCAGACAATATATCATTTCAGATTGCAATTTGGGAGATGAGTTTGGGTTTGATTGGGCAAAAATTGCGCCTCCAAGAAGATTGAATCAGGTCTTTCACGCTTTTGCATATTTGTTATCTTAATCCTAATATTAATAAATAATATCTTAATCTTAATATTGACTGGCTTATTTACAGTCTGTTGAGAGCGTTAATTGAAAAAAATTCCATCTTTTTTCGAACAAAGCTCTACCTAGTTAATATTTGTTAATATCTCCATTTCACCTCTCTTGGGAGGTTGCAGCCCTAGCAGGCGTCTAGAATGAGACGCAGTTCCAATCGTGCTTGCTAGATGGCATGCAGTTAATTAAGATTTTTTTGTGTCAATGAAATATTATTTTCATTAGTGTAATAGGCGGATGAGCGATTTACATTTAATGTTGTATATGTGAAATAGTTGTGCAATAAGCAATTAAGCAATAAGCTTTCATAAGTAAATAAAAAGTGGGCCGCACCTCAAAAAAGGTTGGGAACCTCATCTAAAGTTTCATCAAGCTTGAAAATTATCGTTTAAAAAATATGAAATTTTATATAGTTTTTAATTTTTAGAATTTATATTTTTTATCAATAAATACACATCTTATAAATTTGTCAACACCCCCCCCCCTATCCCCTCTCCAGGAGAGAAATAAGTAGTTCCTAAGGAGATCAGTGATGTAGTTTTTTGACTAAATTTAAACTGATAACATTTGGATCTAGTTGAATTGAAAGTAAAGAGTAAAATTAAAGAAAAACACCATTTACCCCCCCCCCCACCCCAAGGGCCCTGATCTTTTTTAAATTTTATTAAAATATTTCAAAATACGCGTACATATACTGTAAAAAATTAATTAAATTAAATAACTTTTCTCCAAATTTGAGATATCTATTTGTAAGAAAATTTTAAGAAAAAAAAGTTTGCCTCTTTCCAAGAAAAGTTGAAATAAAGCCACTGCTTTTCTTAAAATTGCCAACTAAAGAGAGAATTTTCTTATTAGCTTGAATTTTAGTTTTTTTCACAATAAATTTAATGAATTTCACGTGAAATATTAAAAAATGTGAGTTACCTAAATAACTCAAAAACAAATAAACTCTCGATGCTCAAATTTTATATTTAAGCTAAAAATCCATTTCGTAGGAGTCTCGATGAATTTGAATAAAATCGGCAAAATAATACTAAAACTTTACTAATGTAATTTTTTCGTTTTTTTTTCTAGTTTTCCTATTTCGATTTTCTTAAAATTAACTCTATCGATTTGGAAATATAACACCAAACCTTGTAAATTTAAATTGTTTATATGGGAGGCCTTAGATTTTACCGATTGTTTACTATACCTTTTCTTGTTAAATTTGTTAACTTGACCTTGAGTAATTAAACTGGCCCTACGGGTAATTAGTATTAATTTGAAATAATCTTGTTTTAATTTTAAAATATAAATTTTCCAATTGAAGAATAATCTGTTCTATTCAAAAATAGACTTTAATTTTATGAATCTCTTCCTATCGTTTCATGTTATTATTTAATTCTCCCTTAACACTAATTCGATTCCCGTAACGTTTTTCAAGAATCGTTAAACAAGGTATAACTAAATTTCTAAGCCTTAGGCTAGACGCAATAATTTACATATTTAATAAGAATTGTCTTATTTTGAACATAATTGAAATTTATATAAAGTGTAAAATATTTAAATCTAACGATCAATAAAAAAATATTTAAAATTCTATTAAAAAGAAAATAACTTTTTGTCATCGCTTGTAAAATTTGTTAATTTATACCCTTGATTTAATACTCGTGAATTCTCTTTTGATAGAGATCAACAGTCAGAGATAATTTCTCGCCCTCACCTCTTTTCTCTTTCTCCCCTTCAATTTCATCAAACATTTGAACACATATTTTATCTTCTCATCATAGATCTCATCTACAACAGAAAGCCTTCCTATTTATTTCATCATCTCAGATTCATCAATTTTGATATTCTCATTTCAAGTTAATCACAATCTTTTTTTTATTCTATTTAATTCTATAGTAAAAAAATTAGTTTGATAATTCGCCAAATTTTTATTCAAGAAAAATTTATTTGGATTGAATAAAAAAGTAAAAAGGAGGAAATGAAAATTGTTTTATTTTCATTAAATAGGTGACTATTAATGAACTAGTTCATGTTTGATTATTGCACCAAAATGATTGATTATATCAGAAAATATTATGGACTTGTATTAAATAATTTATTTTTACTTTCTCTTACCTTATATATGAAATAAATAGAGAGAAAGTATTAACGATCATGTCAAAAATTCGATGTCGAGATTTTGATGGATTTGCATGTTTTGAGGTGCCCTGAGTCCAAAAAAGTGGGTCCCTCCAATTGGTCTGTCTGTAGGTAACAATTTTAAGCATGAAGGAATTGAGCTACCGGATTGAACATGTTGATTGTTAATGGGCATAGATTTTCTATTTTTTCCCTTTTGTTTTAAATTTGTATTGTGCTTGTTGGAATTAACCCCCGATGACTGGTGCCTCTAAGCGGGTCGTAATAAATTTAGTTATTTTATATTTAAGTTAGGTTCGCTATTCAATTTTTTTTTTTTTTAAATAATTCAAAGTATTTTGTTTGTTTGGACTTAACCACCGAGGATTGATGTTTTTTTTTCCACTTGTCTTGCTTCTCTCCAATAAGGTGTCACCCGAAGCGGGTCACACTCCCCTCTTCCCCCTACCTACTCCGCTGGTTGTATGTGACAATAGTCACCAAAGGTATTTGGACCTTATGAATTCATTAATTATAAAAAAATCAGGCATCACATAGAAACCATCGATATGTAAATTACACACACGAAATTCTCACTATTATTTTATTTTATTTAATGTACAGTGAGGGACAATATTAAGTCCCATACATGCGTTTTCTACTTGTGATTATTTCATTGTTTTTATAAAAGAAAATGAAAATTTTTTCTAGATTTGAAAGTTTCCTTTAAAAAATTTATAATATTTTTTTAAAAACAATGAAATAATCACAAACAAAAAACGCATGGGTGGGACTTAATATTGTCCCTCACTGTACATGTTTGAGAAATTTTTTCTCTTACATGTGTACTGAATTACGGAAAAAAAAATAAAAATTTTTGAGATTGGCTATTTTGAAAAAAGCAATTTTAATATCCAAATTATGGAGAAGATGGAAAAATCTCAAAATTCTCACTATTAATGTATAGACGTGGCTGAAAAAGAAAATTGTAGTGTTTATCTACAAGCAGCAAAATATTTCTTCAACCATTCATTTATATAAGATATCATTAACAATTAGCTGACTTATTTTTTTAGATTTACCAAAAATTATTTAAATCGTTTTAGTGAAAAATGTAAATAAAAAATTATAATATATAAAATTTGGTTAATTCTGTTAAATTCTGGTAATAAAAGATGATATATTAATAAGTGTTATTATGTAAATATTTTTCTATTTATCATCTACCTGCAAGACCCAAGACAAGGACCCAGGAATTGGCCGAGCGCTAAATAAGAGGGGAGAACCTCAGGGCAAATTACAAATGGAGAATGTGCAAGGCTTGAGTTGAGGTGATACATAATTCAAAGGCTATGTGAGTATAATCGAAGATCAGAAAGGAGAGGGTGGGCATCGAACCCCGTGCAGCATCCTAGGGGGTGCAGCACCCCTCATAAATTATCCATGCTCCACCCACATGCTTTCTTAAACAATTGAACGGAAAACCAAACAGAACGAAATTCCACTTTTTTTTTTTCTTTCTCTTATATAAAACCTCTTCTAGGCTTATTTCATTAAAAGAAATAATAAAAGTAATAAGGAATTCTTTTGAAAATCAACTTAGCTCTGGGGATATGATATAGCCCTATATAAAAAAAAAAAAGGAAATAGATAGTAAAGTGGATGATGGAAGGTAGACAGAAAAAAGAATTACCTCGAGGGAAGTCGAAATATAAATGGACTTTTAAGTAAGGAAATTAGACTTTGTATAGGATTAAAATAAAGAAGCTGATTCTTTATATCTCACAACTTAAATAAATGACATGTAAAAATGTGTATCGATAAAATCTATATATATATATTTAATCCTGACACCTTTTCTGATGACTATCTATTTAGAATATTTTATAATTTTTTTTAAAGTGGAACTTTTATTTGATCGCCACAAATTTTTTCGTTTCTCTATCAGCATGTCGCGTTACAAGCCGTCACGCTACAAGAAATGACGTCACAAGCCGTGACGACAGAAATAGGAAAGTTGAAATTTAATATATATGACGAATTATAAAAAAATAATTGTGAGATTTAATTATTTAATTTTTAAATTGATAAAATATAATTTTTTAAATAATTTAAAATGATTCAAATCTTCAATTACTAAATAAATATTGTTCTCAGTTTTTAACATGCTTCTAGTGATTTCCCATTTTCCAATTATTAAGTTAAGATTAAAATACCCTTAATTGAATAATTTTCTGAAAATTTTCAGTTAAACGCCTACGATCCGAAAAAAAAGTTTCACTTGCATCGTGGTTTCATAAAACCACACAATGATTTTTTAATTTATCTATGGTAATTCATAGTAGACCAAAATTTCATAAATTTTTCGGCTCGTTTTCAATCAAATAAATAGTGTGGGCCTAATAAACGAGTATAGAAAAAATTTTGGATTGTCAGTCTATACGTTTGCAAGCCTTCCTTGAAATAATATATTGGAACATATAAACTTATGTTTTTAATATAATTTACCAAATGTTTATTTGAAAGATAGACAAATCATACTGCCAGAGATTAAATATATAACCTTAAAAAATGCAGCACAGAACACAAGCCTATTTTTTCACTTCTTAAAATACTATTAATGCTATTTGTTAAATAAACTAAGGTGTTTATATTATTTTTTAAATGTATGTACAGTCAGTTTTAATATTAACCGCCACCTTAGAGAATAGAGACGTGAAATTAGACATCCAGAGACCGTGATTAGATTAATAGGCAGGAGAGAGGATGTCAGCCAAACATGAGAGCCTCTATCAAATAAAAATTATAAAATTTGCATATAAGGTGAAGTATCCTCATCAGTTTATATGGCAAAGTCTCAAATGAATATGTATGATATGATAATATATATATTGAGACTTCGCCATATAAACTGATGAGCATCTCACACCCTACTTGATTATACATGGGAATAAAATTTTAATTTTAGTTTTTAAATATGAACTTACTGGTATTATTTATAAATATTTCTAAAATAAATAAATAAACATTTTTTTAATATTGCAGGAGAAATAGTATTTTTGAGGCAACACTTACGGTAGCTAAGCCGTTCTGGTTGTCTAACTTCACGGATCTATTTTCTAGAGTGGCGGTTAATATTGTTGAAACTGACTATACATCAAGCATATTGCGTTCGAGCTTGGTAGTCAAAATATTTTGCCCGAAGTGAGATTAAAATAAAGGCTTATCCTGTATTCAACAAACTTTTTAAAACTGATTTTAAATATAACAGAATTTTTTTGATTAAAATTTATATGAATAAAATTATATTAAACCATAAATTTAAAATGATATAAAAATTTTATAATTTCTTTAATTGCCTTTAAAAATTTTAAATTATTTCTCAGAAATGAAAGATAGAGGAAAATGCAGCCAGGAAAAATATATTTTTAACAGCTAACGTTTCGGCCTTGATTAAAGCCATCTTCGGAGCTATAAAACAATTTAATCTTTTACATTTAGTCTATTATCACAGAAGGGAAGCATACCTCTTAATTGTCATCATATACTAATGTTTTAGCATTAAAAAATTAAATTTAAGAAAAATTTTTTCTTTCTGCTTTTTCACGAATACAATGTACAATATTTCATTTAGCCTAATTGCCTCCAGGACAGTACAAAATCATCTAATGTATTTTATTTTTTTCAGATATTTTTTATATGCATAATAAATATAATCCCGGATTTATAACTGTTTCTTAATTTTAGCGGAAGGTGGCATACCCGGCTTATCGTGAAACATTTTTTAAAAGACCTCTATATAAAAGGACGGTGGTATTAAAATCTTAAAAAAAAAAAACACCCTTATAATTTAAATTATTTATTATTCCCCTTTTTGAGTGTAGACGTTTTTCTTTTCTTTTTAGTAATCTTTGTACCAACTTTTGATGCTAATTTCATATAAAATTTTCAAGAAACCCAGCTGATAAAACAATTATATATTCGACATGCAATGAAGTATCTCCCTAATAAAAACACCCTATTAGAATATTCAAGACAGTATGAATATTAATTCTCTTAATTAAATATTTTTTTTTTCTTGAACTAATATTTATTATAGAATATTTCAAGAAATGAATAACAATTTAATATTTTAAACATTCCAATTTAAAAAAATAGATATTTATTTATCGCTTAGAGACACTAGTCCTCGGTGGCTAGGTAAACAAATACAATAAAAATTTAAATACAATAACCAATTAAGGTGCGCGTCTCGAAAAGCCGTTAAAAGACGATTCAGTAGTGAGTTACTCTAGACGGCATGAGATGGCGTTAGTTTTTCCCATAGGGATACAAGAGATTTATTCCATTTCATTTGAAAGATTCCAGATAATTAATTAAGGGTAAAAAATTTATCTATAAGATATAGAGCGAATTTTCAAAAAATATCTTTTATTTAATGCGATTAATCTAAAAAAAAATTTTATTTTTTCGAAAATCAAAAAAAGGGCTTCTATAAGTTGTAGATATTTTAAATAGCTTTAATGTAAAAAGAAGTTGAGGTCGATAGCTTCAAAATTGTGGCCGCTGGAATCTCCCAAAATTAGCACCCCGAGACGCGCACCTTAGTGTTGTTTTATACAAAAGGAAGGGAGTAGGAGCAGCCAAGAAATTAAAGCCTCCGATTTTCAACAATTATTGACACGTTTTGGGAAAAGTTTATTCTCCCATCATCAGTCTTTCAAATTGTATTTGTTCCTGAGTTGTCTGTAATATGGGCACAATTGGGTGAGTTATTCAATTAACTTAATAAATGACACCGAAGGCGGACTGAGCAGCTAATATAATAAAATTAACATTTTATCTATTCATTGGGTAAATTATTTAAAAAAATTAAAATGTCATTTAAATTATCAAAGAGAATTTTAAACCAACTTGAACGACATTACGTTTTCACATAGGCCATCTAAAGAATGTGATTTTCAAAGTAATTTCACGGTACTTTCCCTTAAGATGAATGTGTCTTACCATTTTACTATTTTCACAATGTCATTAAACTTGAAAATTGTCATTTTTTCAAGGCTAAGGGTGTTTTGGCAGTTTAAACACTTTTAATGATAATAATTGTTTATAATTTTAGTAAAAATATTTTCAAGCTGAACTAGAATTTAAAAGTTCGGTAGACAGCAGGGATTTTTCGGACGTAGAGATTTATTAAAATTAGTGGAGAGGGAAGGATAAAATTCAAACAACAGTATTTAGTAGGGAGGTTGAAATTTCAAAAACAATGAAAACCCTCTCGAGATATTGTTTCAAGTTTTAATGAAAAACCGAAATTGATATCTCATCTCGTTTAAAGTTAGTCAAGGAATAGAAAAAAAAACCTCCAAAAATAAGAATCTTCTACCAGCCATAAAAACCCTTTACAAAAATAAGAATGTGTAGGAATTTGAAAAATTTTCTAAATATATTTTTTTAAGTATTTATTTAACCAACATTTGGGCCGAAAAACCAAAAAATGATATCTTCTCAATTATTAATAAAAGTTATATATAATATTTAAAAAAAAAATTCTAAAAAATTAGATTAGAAAACAAGATTTTCAGCCGAAACCGAATTTCTGTCTCAATCTTAGTTTCGGCCGAAGCCGTAACCGAAACCGAAACTTGTATTTCCTATACTACAATAAATTCATATCATTTTATATTTTACCTTTTTTTTTTCTTTTACTTTTCCCTATCAAAACGAAATTTCTTTTTTTTTTAGTGAGACTAAATTTTTCTGCCCCATGGAATTTTTTCCGACACTTTCCCGCCTTGTGGAACAATTTTTTCTCCATTACGTGCAAATCATTTGACCTTTTTTTTTGCGTTCGAGTTTCATCCCATCTTTTCAAACTCAGATTTCGGCTGGTTTTTGGCCGAAGCCGAAACCACGCCCGAACCCAGGATGTTTGGCCGAAACTGAATATTCAGTGTATTACTATTAAAAAATCCACAATTCCAACAAAAACCTGGTGGTTTGGGTATCTTTAAAGTCAAAAACCCGTAAAATAGTTTCAAGATTTATTTAGCAAAAAACCAAATTTAATATCTTATCTATCTATAAAGATTTTAGCAGAATTAAAAAATTAATAAAAATAAAATTATAAAATACCAAAAATACCTTTTAAAATTTTTTTTTTTTTTTTTTTTTTTTTTTAATGTTTTTTAAGAATGTAAAACAAAAAAAACAAAAATTAAAAAAAATAAAAAAAAAAAAAATTAAATAATAATTTTTATATATTTTAAAATTAAAAATTAAAATTTATATATTTTTTTCAAAATTTTTTTTCATCATCAAAAGTGATTACATTTATTCAAAAGTGATTTTATTTTTATAAAAAAAAAAAATTTTCAAAATAAGAATTAATTTTTAATTTTTAATAAAAAAAACCTTTAAAAAAAAAAAACCTAGTGTAAATTTTATATATTAAATTTATATTAAAAAAATTTTTCAAAAAAAACCAAGGGGGAAAAGTTTAAATTTTAAAAATAAAAATTGAGTTAAGCAGGGAATATTGTTTCAAATGCTTTAATTAATAGTATTTTTTAAGAAATATGTCCTAAAAAAATTTATATTTAATGTTACGTGCACAATTGACAAGAAAAATTATATATAATCCAATGTAAACAAAAAACTTTATTGTTGATTTTCTCAAAACTCGATGTTTGGCCTTTGACACACCATTGCATAACAGGGTCCATATATAAAGTCCATCGACACGTAATCTTATATATATAGAGATGATCAAATGAAAAAAATTAAACTATGAAATTTTGAATCAACAAACACTAAACGGCAGCTCCTCTAAATTTTAACCAATGGTAGAGAAATTAATAAATTTTCCTAAAATCGTTCGCAGATGTGTTAATCAGTTGGAAATTTTAAATTATAAAAAAAAAAAAATACTAACACAAATTATATCTACAATATTAATTGACAGCTCGTATCAAATTTTACTTGATTTCTCATCATAACAAGCAAGATTCATTAACTTCCCAGGACGTGATTGATCGGATGACCTCTCCATTTGACATGGCTCCTGATAAATCTCTTATGATCACTTTAAAGATTATAATTCAGTTTTTAACGCGAAAAAAATGATTTATTGTTTGGAATGATTCAAAAATTTATTTAATTGAATTATACGCATATTCAGTTATTAATTTCTGGGATTAGGAATAATTTATCCAAGATATTTTAAAAATAATTTTTCAAGTACTTTATGAAAAAACTTTTTTAGTTTGTAATAAGGTTCTGATGATGATGTTTTAACATCGAAATGTACAATGTACGAAATAAATAAAGCTAGTGTTTACTTTTAATTATTATTAAATTATTTTAATTTTAAAAATGTTTAAACTAGTACCTACGGTGAATTCTTTAGATTATATAAAAACTTTTTAACAGTAATTATACAAGGTCAGGTCAATAAGTCCGTGACTTTTTGAATTTCCCGCCTCTTAACTGAAATGGCAACACTGCTCCTGTTAGCAGACAACTATCAGCTGACTCCTGTCGAAATTTGAACCAGCTGGGTCTTTTAGTTTTTGTTTGACATCCATTAATAGCAGACTACCTCGTGATTTGAGAAGAAAATGGTAAAAAGTGAATTTCGTGTGCTCCATGGCAAAAATCCATGAATTGAGATACGAATTGCTCCCTCATCCGCCCTATTCTCCGGATTTAGCCCCGAATGACTATTTCTTGTTTCCAAACTTGAAAAAATGGCTCGGCGGAAAGAGATTTGACTCCAACGATGAAATCATCTCAACTTTGATGCCCTCTACAAATCTTATTTTTTGGAAGGGATAAAAAAATTGGAGAAACGTTGGACAAAGTGTATAGAGCTCAAAGGAGACTACGTTGAAAAATAAAATAATTATTTCTCCAAAAACCTGTGTTTCATTCAAAAAGTCACAGACTTATTGACCTGCCCTCGTAATATCTAAGCGTACTGAGTTCGCTAGGCCAAATTCTCGTCAAGATGCGTGCTGTACTCCCTCTATTATTTTAACAAATACAATAGTAATTTTCTTAAATGAGGGGGTGTATATATTTCTTAATTAAACAGATATGTGTATGAATTGTTTGAAACAAGTTGCCTGAAAAATTGAGGTATATGATTACAGAAGCGCAGCCCCACCCCCCCCCCCCTGGTTAGGCGCGGCGGTACATCTAGTTAATCAATAAATTATCAGACGTCTGTGTCTTGAGTTGGTCCTTCAGTTATTAAACTAGAAGAGGTGGAACAACAAAGAAAAATTTTCCATTAAGCCGATTTGGTAAATTTAAAAAAAAACAACTATTAAAAAAAATTCCCTCAGAAGGTGAAAAGAATCTAGGCTGTTATCTTTAAAACGGTGTTTTTTTTTTTGTTTTTTTTTTGGACTCGTGTGTTTTGAGATGTTTTAAAAGCAGTGACGTTCTAAATATCAAGAAGAGGATTTTAGATGGGGAGTCACGTAGATGGGCTTCTTAGCAAGCCCGGAGGGTCTTAATAGACCAGGCGAAATCTACGCATTGTGACTGGCTGGACAACTTGTCAGTTTGCATTTGCTTGTGTAGTGGACATACAGCCACTTTAGAAAATAATAATAATAAATAAAAAGAGCAAGTTTCATTTTTCAAAAACAGAAAAATTTATTCTGATAATAACACTATAGTTGTCACTATATATTATAAACATTTGGGAATGTTAGAGTAGCATATACCACAAAAATATACCACGACGAACTCCTAATAATTTAATATATTTAAAAAAAATATTATAAAAATTTGAATAAGAACATGTAATTTCGATTCTTAAATAAAAGCTTTCAAAGTGTCCCCTTAAATAATGATTCTTATATATATATATATATATATATATATATTTTTTTTATTTGTAAATTGTCATAAATTTGTTTCCTAGAAGATAGACAATCCAAATTAATGAAATTCTCATTAATCGTACTGTGGAGCAAAATAATTTGATTTTTTTTATGAAAAATTCCCACCCCTCTTTTTTTCTCAAGCAAAGATATCTTACTTTTTTTCAGAGAATGAAAACCAATAAATTTGTAAATGACAGAAGATAAATAAAGAATTGAGAAAATTACCATTATTATTTATGAGAAAGATAGAAGAGAGGAAAAAATTGTCTTGTATGAATCGCAGCAACAATTGATTATCCGGGCTATTTATCAAATTCCAAAATATTCATTTATTTAATGAATGAATGAATATGTATTTAACATATTACATAAAAAAAAGGTACGGTTATTTTTAATTATTTAGGGATAAAAAAACATGGTTTTTGAAGAAGTGGTTTGAATTCAAAGATTATATATATACATACAGTCGGCCGCAGCCGCTTCTTTGCGGCCAACAACGATTAATATAATAATAATTTTAGTAACAACGCTTACTGGTAAAAATGAACAACCTATTGTACAATAATTTTCCAAGTATCTAAATAAAAGAAAATAAACCAATGAAAATCAATAAGGTTAAATTAAGTAATTAATTAATTAAGCTCAGGGATCGAACAGCTGAGTCCCGGATGTCTCCATCCAAGTTTGGCGAACATAAATGAAGACATTTCAACTATTCATGCAAAGTTGAAGTTGCAATCTACAAGTTTGTGAATTCAAAAGGTGTTTGGGTCCAGATCAAGCTCAATATACATAACTACAGTCAAATTATTTCTATTGAAGAGGGAAACAGCAAACTAACCTATTAGCATAGTTACGGGAAGAAATTCATAAAAGTTGACAAAACTTAGAAAAGAAAACAAAAGTTAGGGATACCGTGGTAAATATTAATTAATATATTTAAAGACTTAACTAAGTAGATCTTTGTTTAAAAAAGATGGAATTTTTTCAACAAAAGCTCATATAGACTGGGAATTAGCCAGTCAATAAATCGCTTAAGATAAATTATGTTATGTGTTATGATTAGGCAAATTTGAGCCACCTATATTTAATGAGGCAAAATAATCCATACTTTATATTTATTTATATATATATATATATATATATATATATATTATATATATATAAATCCTTATTTCTGACAGTCCCTTCGATTTCTCTTGATCTGCTTCTAGATTAATGGTTCTCACTCAAACAAAGGTTAAGATAAAATAGGCCTATCTATCGGTGAATAGATGGCCGTTTGAGAAATTCTTTTAGGCCAATAAGGCCCTGGGTCTGGGTTCTCATTTTGAAAAATCTGGTGTGACTGGCGCACAGCACACAACTTTCTCTTACCCTTCGGTAAGAGAAAGTTGTGCACTGTGCTGGTCACACCAGATTTTTTGTGTCGAGATATATTTAGTTTCCCATAGCACCTTAGTTTCAAACTTGCATTTTAAATGTTGATTGCTTGAAATAAACTATGGTTATTTTTCAAAATTTTAATCTTATATTTGGACATTTTATACACAATATAGATTCGTAAATAAATACAAAATTTCATAAGAATTGGAAAAAAAAATTTTAAATGCGTAAAAAGTTCCAAAGGGGACCCTCTTTTGAATCGAAATTAACATACAAATCCCTATAGGAAATTAACATTGGCCAAATGCGAAGATAAGGTAGAAAAATTTAAAACGCGTAGAAAGAGAGAAGATAGTTTTGTGAGAGAGAGAGATATGTTTTCTCCGAAAAAAAAAAATGGGCGTTTAAATAATAATTGATTTTTAATTTAATAAAAAGAAAAAGATTTAAATTCGGTTACCATGGCAACCATTTATTTCTCCTATCTTTCCTATGAAGCACAAGAGTAAAGTGTGCTTCAAACAATTTTGAGGGCAAAACGAGAATATACATTTGAAAGAGCATCTAAAAAATAATTGATTTTTGAATTTTAATCAAAATCGTTAGAGCGAATTTTGAGAAAATCGAAAAAAACTGAAAAAGTACATCAGTAAAGTACTAGTACTTTTTGGCCGATTTTGATTAAAAGCTTATTTTGTCGGTCCCGGGGGGTGTTTAACTTAAATATAAAATTTCAGCCTCATAGCTCAATTCCTTCATGCTTAAAATTGAACACACACAGACACACACACACACACACAGACAGACAGACAGACAGACAGACCATGTCGCGAAAACCACTTTTTTGGATTCAGGGGACCTCAAAACGTGAAGATCCATCAAAATCTCGACATCGAATTTTTGACATGAAACCAATACTTTCTCTCTATATATATATTACATATATACATAGGTAAGAGAAAGTAAAAATGTATGAGGGTGTCGCGGCTTTTAACAATATCTGAATAAAAAAGTCTTGAATAAATTGAGATAACTGGATTTTATCTGATGTTTACGGCCAGAGTTGAAAAATGGTGGGATAAAATTGTATGGTTTCCTAAGTAAAATGCAGCAAACTGTTCTATAGTCTTCCATTTTTACTTTTTTTTTTCTTACATAGGCCTATATGATAATATACAGTATAAAGGAAAAGTAATGGATTCATGTTAAAAGTACAATGTCGAGATTTTGATGGAAGTTCACATTTTGAGATCTTCTGAGTAAAAAAAGAAGGTTTGGCAAAACGGTCTGTCTGTTAGTCTGAAAAAAAAATATCTCAAGAACAAAAAGAGCTAGAAGGTTGAAATTTTATATTATATTTAAGTTTCAACCAAAGAGTACTAGTACTTTATGCCTACTGATGTAATTTTTCAGTTTTTTCCAATTTTTTCATTCTAACGATTATGATATAAAATTCATAAATCAATTATTTTTTAGATGCTCTTTAAAATGTATATTCTTATTTTTGCCCTCAAAATTACAAAATTTGAAGCACATTTTACTCTTCGGTTTCATAGGAAAGAATGGGAGATTTCCTGCCATAGTAACAAAATATAAATATATTTCTATGTTTGTAAATTTTACATTTTGAATTCTAATATATTGGCTGGAACTAAATATATGTCGACACAAAAATTTGGGGTCACAAGCACAGAATACAACTTTCAATTTCCGAAAGTAAAAAAAAGTTGTGTGCTGTGCGAATAGTCACGCCAGATTTTTTATTTATTTTTCAAACGCACCAATCATTCGTGGAACCTTCGGATACAAGGTATGTCTTTTTTATTTAATTTTTTTTAAATTATTAATTAAGCTCCATTCATAAACAACAAATTAATCCTAAAAATATATATTATATGAATATTTTATCATTTTCCAACTTGTATGTTATGGATAATACCTCTTAATTAACATAGTTTGTCAATCTATTGTTTTAAAGGGAAATTCAATAAACCTAAAAATAAAGGAACATTTTTATATTTTCATTATTTTTCAATGCTAAACAATGGATTAAATGATCCATTAGACCATTTAGTGTTTTATTTTGCTATTATATCCTTTTTTTTATTTCGAATTTTTCTGAGTACCATTATATGAATTTGGAGTTAATGCGTCAAAAGATAATTTCTAGTCACACTGCGCTGTTTGAAATTAAATATTAATTACCATTGCAAAATATATTTAAATTGCAATTAATCCATACATTTTTATTTGCAACCAAGAGGCACTTGTGTCGGGAATTATTATTAGCTTTATTGATGCATTTGTTATGGCTGGCTAATGCGTCCAGCGATGATTCCATTCTGGGATTATTGGCAAATGAATATTATTTGCCAGGATTAGCTTCTGTCAACAAATTTTAAGGGCTTGTACGGGGGAGGGGGAGGAGAGGGGGATCTAGTACCGTGATTTCGGTGTAGCAGCTTTTGATTAATCCTCCTTTGTTGACCAGCAGAAAGGAGGTCATAGAGAAATTATGCATATATAAATCGTAGGTAAGATATATGAAACAAATAAAATTCTGTACGGATTTTATTTAAGTGAAAATATTTCCTTTTATCTAACTCAGAAAAGCGAGGGGCATTTTTTTATTTCACCGAGGTGAACTGATATTTATTTTCTCAATTCTGTGTTTCTGGATAATCTAATAGTAATAATAACTTAGGAACAGATGGATGCAGAGGCGTACCGAGGCAGTTGGGGGCCTGGGGCGGCACTAGAAGAGGGGGCCTTATATTGAATTTTTTTTTTTTTTGGGGGGTGCTCATCTTTAAATATCCCTCTCCTCCATACATAAAAATATTTTTAAAATACCGTATATCCCTGAACCCCAAGGGTCCCGGGGCCTCTCGAAGAGAAATTTTAATTAAATTTTGTTTTTACTTGAGCCCTGAGGGCCCCGGGGCCTCTCAAAGAGAAATTTTCATTGAATTTTGATTTTTTAACTAAATTTTTCGTTTTTTATTTGAGCCCTGAGGGCCCCGGGGCCTCTCAAAGAGAAATTTTCATTAAATTTTGATTTTTTAACTAAATTTTTCGTTTTTTACTTGAGCCCTGAGGGCCCCGGGGCCTCTCAAAGAGAAATTTTCATTGAATTTTGATTTTTTAACTAAATATTTCGTTTTTTACTTGAGCCCTGAGGGCCCCGGGGCCTCTCAAAGAGAAATTTTCATTGAATTTTGATTTTTTAACTAAATATTTCGTTTTTTACTTGAGCCCTGAGGGCCCCGGGGCCTCTCAAAGAGAAATTTTCATTAAATTTTGATTTTTTAACTAAATTTTTCGTTTTTTACTTGAGCCCTGAGGGCCCCGGGGCCTCTCAAAGAGAAATTTTCATTAAATTTTGATTTTTTTAACTAAATTTTTCGTTTTTTACTTGAGCCCTGAGGGCCCCGGGGCCTCTCAAAGAGAAATTTTCATTAAATTTTGATTTTTTAACTAAATTTTTCGTTTTTTACTTGAGCCCTGAGGGCCCCGGGGCCTCTCAAAGAGAAATTTTCATTAAATTTTGATTTTTTAACTAAATTTTTCGTTTTTTACTTGAGCCCTGAGGGCCCCGGGGCCTCTCAAAGAGAAATTTTCATTAAATTTTGATTTTTTAACTAAATTTTTCGTTTTTTACTTGAGCCCTGAGGGCCCCGGGGCCTCTCAAAGAGAAATTTTCATTAAATTTTGATTTTTTAACTAAATTTTTCGTTTTTTACTTGAGCCCTGAGGGCCCCGGGGCCTCTCAAAGAGAAATTTTCATTAAATTTTGATTTTTTAACTAAATTTTTCGTTTTTTACTTGAGCCCTGAGGGCCCCGGGGCCTCTCAAAGAGAAATTTTCATTAAATTTTGATTTTTTTAACTAAATTTTTCGTTTTTTACTTGAGCCCTGAGGGCCCCGGGGCCTCTCAAAGAGAAATTTTCATTAAATTTTGATTTTTTAACTAAATTTTTCGTTTTTTACTTGAGCCCTGAGGGCCCCGGGGCCTCTCAAAGAGAAATTTTCATTAAATTTTGATTTTTTAACTAAATTTTTCGTTTTTTACTTGAGCCCTGAGGGCCCCGGGGCCTCTCAAAGAGAAATTTTCATTAAATTTTGATTTTTTAACTAAATTTTTCGTTTTTTACTTGAGCCCTGAGGGCCCCGGGGCCTCTCAAAGAGAAATTTTCATTAAATTTTGATTTTTTAACTAAATTTTTCGTTTTTTACTTGAGCCCTGAGGGCCCCGGGGCCTCTCAAAGAGAAATTTTCATTAAATTTTGATTTTTTAACTAAATTTTTCGTTTTTCACTTGAGCCCTGAGGGCCCCGGGGCCTCTCAAAGAGAAATTTTCATTAAATTTTGATTTTTTAACTAAATATTTCGTTTTTTACTTGAGCCCTGAGGGCCCCGGGGCCTCTCAAAGAGAAATTTTCATTAAATTTTGATTTTTTAACTAAATTTTTCGTTTTTTACTTGAGCCCTGAGGGCCCCGGGGCCTCTCAAAGAGAAATTTTCATTAAATTTTGATTTTTTAACTAAATTTTTCGTTTTTTACTTGAGCCCTGAGGGCCCCGGGGCCTCTCAAAGAGAAATTTTCATCAAATTTTGATTTTTTAACTAAATTTTTCGTTTTTTACTTGAGCCCTGAGGGCCCCGGGGCCTCTCAAAGAGAAATTTTCATTAAATTTTGATTTTTTAACTAAATTTTTCGTTTTTTACTTGAGCCCTGAGGGCCCCGGGGCCTCTCAAAGAGAAATTTTCATTAAATTTTGATTTTTTAACTAAATTTTTCGTTTTTCACTTGAGCCCTGAGGGCCCCGGGGCCTCAAAAAGAGAAATTTTCATTAAATTTTTTTTTTTATAAATATATGGGGGCCTATGCTGGCTCGGGGCCTGGGGCGGACCGCCCCCCCGCCCCCCCCCCTCGGTACGCCACTGGATGGATGTGGTGGAAGTCGACCCTAACTATATTCATCAATTCGGCAACGTCTTTTGCCTGATCCTCAATTACAAACACCAGCTTCTCAGTCGTCACAACAGTAGCAACAACAACATCCTCCTCAGCAAAGTGGCTACTCTCAACCTCATCAACAGCCGTTATCCACCAGCTCTTCCTCCTCCAGTAGCTGGTATATAAGGCACATGGCAGTCCAGCAGGTGATTCGGCACCTGTTTTGGCAGCAGCACCTCCTTCGCTTCCTCACAAAGACTCTTCTTAATATGCGCCATTATTGCTCAAGTAGTTCCTCCACATCAATTCATTGCTGAACAAACGGTGATTCATTATGTGACACCACAAGGACATTTTCAACCAGCAAAATGTATACATAGGAATTCCTATTCGATATAATTTCTACTAATTTCTACAAATTGTTTATCTGGTATAATATCATATTTAAGCATATTTTTAAAAGTTTTGGAAATCGAAGAGTCCTTCCAAAATTTAATGCCCTTTTCCTTAGTTTAAATTTTCTCTCTCTCTTTTTTCTCGTTTTGCTTACATAAATAGCATTAATGATTAAACAAATCATTTTCATTCAACACTTCAATTCGTATTTCTATTATATGAAGCGTCGTCGCGGAGAAAGAGTTCTATTTACATACTTGTCCAAAAGGGATAAAAAATATTTACAGGTCACGTTCTTATAAGATAGACTATATACCCTATGTATAAACAAACGAAAATCTTTTTTTTTTCTTTTGTCATTTTAAAACCATTAATTTTTTATTCACTATTATTTGTATTTTTTATTGTTTAATAAACAATCTTGCGAGTGGGATGGGTATCGGTACCAGTTTTAAATACTTTTTCCATTAAATATATGAAGTGAATGTTAAATTTTTTTAAAAACCGATGATAAATGAGATAACAGATTAGAGATGTGGTCCATACTATTAATTCGCCATAAAGTTATTGCTTTTGAATAGAGCACCTTGTCTTTATGGTGAGTTAATAAATCGAGGAGGCCCCAAGGGTTTCAAGTCGGGCGGTGAGACGAATGCTCATTTTTATTAAGTGTAAATTAATTTCCTCGGAAGGATCTTGTCATTCAAGACTTAATTAGATGGTTTGTTTTTGTTTTTGACTCGCATCTTCATCAGTAGTTCAGCAAATCTCAGACCGTCAGCGAAGAAACTGTTTTCGTAGCCGAGAAATGAATTACGTGAGTGGAGGTTTTCTTTTATTTGCCAAAGCCAGTCACTTTAGGGTGCTTATTATTGACCTATGGAGAGGATTCGATCTCCTTAGCGAGACGTGAGCCAACCACTCTTAAATAGGCTCTATCTTAAGGACCAGCTCATTGCAAAAACGCCAACACCCTTTTTTCTTTGTAATTAGCTCTTAATATATCAATAACACATAATCAATTTATAATCTATTCGGAGAAGCTAGCTAAATCAGAATTCTAATACATATGGAGATGTTTCGGATCAAGTTTAATTGTCTCATCATCGGTGCAAATTATTAATTAATTTCAATTTTAGATTGAGCGTTTATCATACATAAATTATTTACAGATACAAATTTGTATATATATGACACTTTAGTTTATTAATACAAATCGAAATAAAAAAACAGTTTATCAATAATGCAAACACAAATAATGATTGTACATACTTATTAATAAGAATCTCCAGCCAAAACGGAAAAAATAAAAACAACTAAATCAGTATCGATCTTTCGAAAGGAAGGTGTGCTCATAGTCAGAAATTAACTCATTAAAATAATACAAATTTTTTTTTCCAAATCATGTCAAATATTGATTTCATGCTAAAGTAATTCTACAATATGTTATTTTCTCTACTTGGTTTCCTGAGTCTATTGAAATTTATTTAAATAGTCTTGCTAACAAGGCCTAAACAGGCCCGACGATTCTTAAAATGCCAGATTACCCAAAACCTATAAAATGTATACATAATACTATATAATGCATAAAAAATCTGTAATGATACTTTTTTCTTAAATTACATCTTTTTGCTGCAAAATCCCCTTTCAAAAAGCCGGATTAGCCTGTATGCCGGAGTATCGAAGTCCAGGGCCTTATGTGGGCAAGTTTGGTGTCAATTTAGGATATTTCTTGTTGCCAATGCAAAATTAAAAAAAAAAAAATTATTTATAAATATCTGATTTATTAAACAGCGAGAGAGAGCTGAATATGTTTAGGTTAGTTGCAAAGTACAATACGTGCTCTCAACTCGTTGCGTAGCTCCTCCCACAGCCCTAGTCGTATACCTGGAAAGCTGACTCTCAGAGCACAAAGGACGCTCTAAAATTCCCAAGCCAAATTGTAGATTTGTGTTTCCATATCGAAGAAATTTGATTATAATTAATTTTCCAAAATATTTAAGAGATTCAGATTATTCGTACGTTACTCCCAGACCATGTGCTATATGTGTACTTAAATTTCAAATAGATTTATTGAAAATTGTTGATTTCTATAGAATATATACATACATACGTTTTTTCCATTTCATTTATATATATAGAGATTTAATATTGTATTAATTTAATAGTAATTAGTAATCGGAGTGAATGGACGTCTTTTGAGTGGCTCTTGATATTTCACAAATTTGAAAGGGACATTCTTGTGTTTTTCTTTGAAATTTTATATAGGCCGATGGTGTTTTTTGTAGCAAATCCGTTGAGAATATTAAATAAAATAAAAAAGGGATATTTTTTTTTAAATATTTTTGTTTTTAATAATTTTAAAATTTTAATATCAAGAAGACGTTTGATTTTTAATTTTGAGTTTTGCAATATTTGAGACAAGTCATTCTTTGGCAAGGAAAAATTTTTCACCTTCCACAAATTTTCTTTTTAATTTTTTGAATGATATAAACTTAAAAGGTTTTATAGTCAAAACATAAAAAAAAAAACTGAATAATCTGATAAAGTAGTAGATAGGTGACATTGAAAAATTGTGGTGTGGTCACCGCTTGGCCTTTTTAAATATAAAAAATCATAAAATAGGAGTTTTTTCACCGGAATTCTTTTTTATTTTTTATTTCATTCTTTAAATTTTTACAAATGGGATTTTCCATTAAATGATTGTTGTTTCAAACAGAAGATGTTTAAAAATAAATAAAGATAAATGTCAGTGTAGCTAGAAAGTGGACGATGTGTTTTCTATGTCATTTCAATAAAAAGAACCTTTAAAAACAGTAAGTTAGAATTTTTATTATTATTAATTATTATTTGATTATTTTGTTGTAATGGTGTACCGAATAAAATTCTTTAAATAAATAATATTTTATTATAGAATAATTTTATATGAAAATCGATGATAACTGAATAATTTGAGTGACGTTCATCAGAGCAAATTGTTTAGGTATTTTTGGCATTTGTCGTGATTGATTTTTTTAGTAATTAAAAATTCTTATTTTTTGAGGGGAAAAAATCTACATAAATTTCGGGGAATAACTATCAACTCTCTCATTTGGACAAATTACGTTTAAAATCAATTTAAGGTCTTTAGTGCGGCAAATAAGTTCACTTGACCGATGTTAAACATCAATGTATAGGTTTCCATAAAAAAAAAGTGTTGAAGTTTTTTCAGAAAAAAATATATTATAAATCGAATACCTACAAGATCGGGCGCAATGAGTTTATCTGATCAAAAGTTGAACAACACTTTGTAGCTAGGTCATTTACAAACTCATTGGTAAAGTCGAATAGAGGACGTAAAAAATAATCATCTACTAGTAGCGCCAGATCACAAAGCCGCGAAGGGACTGGAAAATGAAGCAAATTTGTTGTGGTGTGCCTGTTAGATCGAAGGTTAAAGAAAAACATACATTTTTAATGTGATGGGTGGGACTGATGTAGAGAACAAAGTTTTTTATACGGGACGACTGAATTTAATATCTATTTTTTTAAAAATAAATTATAATTTATTAGGAGACAATTATAACAGGATATTTCTGCGACACAATTGAAACTTGATCGCGAGACTCTAGTGCAATGTTTCCCAACCTTTTGAAGTCTAAAGGTGGATCCACACTTGTAAATATTTTCGCCGAACGCGTTTGCCGTAAATTAACAAGTGTAGACCTGTGTTGCACACGGAAACGACACAATATATGTGCCGTACAGGTCTACACTTGTTAATTTACGGCGAACGCGTTCAGCGAAAATATTTACAAGTGTGGATCCACCTTTAGACTTCAAAAACGAAAACGACACAATATATGTGCCGCACAGGTCTACACTTGTGATTTACGGCGAAAATATTTTCGTCTAACGCGTTCGGCGAAAATATTTACAAGTGTGGATCCACCTCAAGGCACCACAAAGGTGCGTTGGGAATAACATTACACACAAGGGGCACCCTTCCTTTTTTCCCCCTAGCAAAACGAAAATAATTTTCTTTTTTTTTAGGGAAACGAAAATTTTGACGCCCTGCCAAAAAATTTTTTCCCCTTTACCGCCCTGCCAAAAATTTTTCCTTTGTTTTTTTACGCCTCTTTATTATTATTTTTTTTTTCCTAAATATCTCGCGCCACCCCTTACATAGTTTGAAAAATACTGTTCTATAAATATAATAAATGTGATATTATTCTTCGGTTTTACTCTAAAAGATCATCATTCATTCATGCTAATCCGATATTCTCTAGTAAAATTTGTGGATCGAGAAAGAAGAATCGATCTGTAATGGATTATCGTAAATGATAAAATACAAATACTTTGTGAGAAACAATTATGATTTCTTTTTATTAAAAAAAAAAAGTAAAAAGTGCTGTCAGACTTTCTTTCTTCTGCATTATACAAAACAAATCGGTAAATAATCATATCGATATATTTAGATAGAGGAATATAATTTCAATTTAATTGTTCTGTTCGTGTCTGTATCAAAAGAGAATTTTCTTTTAAAAAACAATTTATTCGTTTTTTTTATTCCATTCCAACGAGAAAAGACATTATAATTTATGGTGTCTTTTCTTTGAGATAGGAAAAGCACAAGCGGTTGGTTCTGAACGGGGGGGGGGGGGGAAGTCAAATCGACAATCTTCTCATATTATCATCTGTTCGGACCAAGAAGACTTTTGAAAAATGTATTTTTTTGTCAGCACATGTTCATAAAATTTTATTCATATTTTCTAATTATTTCCTTATGGATCGTGATAAAGAATGTGATGATTTTTTATTTTATTTTCTCTCCTTTAATAAGAGGAAGTAATGCATTCGTGAAATTGAGTTGTCAGAAATACGTTTTCTCGAGTATGCAAACATCATAATTCCTAGAAATTCTAATTTTATATTTTAAAAAATATCCAACGAAGTTGCATCAGAGCTAAGTTTATACAACGACCTACTTTCGGAAGATGAATTAACTATGTTTAAGAAGTCCGGGGGTGTGTTTTGCAACATTGTTGCCTAATTTTTTTATATTATTTTGGGGTTATATTTTTAAAAACAAATGTCATATATTTTTCCCAAGATCTTCCTGGTTTCATGTGACTACTGGTCATCAAAGATCTTTGAATCTTAAGCAGTTTCTCAAAAAAATATTTGAGAATAAATTATTTTCTATTCAAATGATTATTGTGAAGGTTTAAAACATTTATGGCTGAGTTCCAAAATATTTGGATCTGAGAAAAGATTTACTGCTCATTTATACAGCTCCCTACTGACCGATTCACGATTCCTTTCAACTTATGATCATCTAGGCCTATAAATTTGTCAAACTTCACCTTATCTGATGAATGGTTTCAGAGATATAAGCAAACAAACCAGGTATATTCAAGTTACACTGATTTTTTATGCAGATCCCCATAAAGTTGATGCACCAAAAAAACCTTTTCACTATTAACAAATTTATTAATAATACTTCCCCCTTTCTATTAAATTATAAATAATCAGGCAAACTCTTTTGCCCTACCATTTTATTTGTATTTACCCACCGCCCCCTTCTCTTATTCAAATGAATAGCCTACTTTTTAAATATAATTTCTAATAACAAGATAGTAAATAAATATGGTTTGACGGAAATTAGATATTTTTTTTTCATATTTCATTGTTAATTATTGAAATTGAAATTATTAATATTGTTTCTTTGGAAATTATTTTAGACGTTAGAGGGACACGGATATATTGCCCACACCCTCCTGAAAATATAAAATATAAAAGTAAATTTTAGATTATATATTTTGGTAGCTTTCTGAACAATTCCAGGGGTGGGGTGTATATACAGTCATAAATGAAATGTTTAAATTTCGTGAATTATAGTAGGCAATATCAAGAGTAATGAAATATAAACTCTGTTATATATCGATGAAGATTTATAGCGGTTTCGAACTGATATACAGTCTCTATCCGGATATACGAAGAATTTGGGATGAGAATGGAGAAGGATGGGGTAGCTGTCTGGTGGTGGTGGTGGGTATTTTGGCGAGTTGAGCAACAAAATTTTCAATGAAAGTAAACGATGATGGTTTCAAAGGTTTAGGGTGGGAGAAGGGAGATTGGGAGAGGGTTGATGAGTTTGCCAAAGTCGCCATTTAATCACTCCTACTATTCCATCCAACCCTAACCTAGTTTTCTAATATTCGGGACTTGGTTTCCCTCTCTCTCTCTCTCTTTTGCCCTTTGTTTATGGCCCTCTCGTCTAATAAGTATTTTACGATTGCGAATAATATTCATATTTTTGAAATTTGATATTAGCTTTATGAAAAGAAATGGGATAGTCTAAGCTTAAAAATTCATTAAAATATAAAAAGAAAAATAAATCATTTGAGTTGAAAATTTTATACACTATATTCATCTTGTTTTAAATTAAATTTAATTAATTTTAAGATGTTATGCAGAAATATCATCTTGTTTCGTCTAAATTATCATATCATCTGTGTCCATGCAGCTTGTTTCTTCAGAGGAAGCCAAGAGAGAAGAACGAAAAAAATTTTGTTAATTTAGTAAACTCAACACGGAGCTTATTAAACTCAGTAGATCATAAGTAAAATTTAACTATTTATAATTATTGATCAAAATTTACTATCTCGTTTTTAATCAAAAATTATAGAGTGAAATTTGAATTTCTATCCAATTTAATTAAATTCTCATCTAATTATAGAATAGATAAATAAATAATACTAGGTCAAGTTTCAAAAGTTGTTTTATTTTTTGCTTATGCGTATTTCGATGTTAACACGTCATTTTCAGAGCTATGACACAGAGAAGATGACGTGTTAAAGTCGAAATGCGCGTAAGCTAAAAATAAAAAACCTTTTGTTACTTATTTATCTATAATAATTAGATGAGAATTTTATTATAAATATATATATTAGGTAGGTTTATCCTGGGACAATTTTCTTAAGATGGAGTTAAGATGTTTTTTTAAAAAAATAAAAAAATAAATAAAAATATTTTTTATTTTCTTATTTTCAGAGAATTACAAGTTTGCGCATATACACTTGTTTCGGCATGAAATGCCGTCTTCAGAGCTAAATTTAACTATAAAATTAAAATACAAATTAGTGATATAATCAGTATCAATACAAAGAACAATACACATGACAACACATATATTGACCCTGTTACGCATTTGTGTGTCAAGCGCCAAAATATTAAAAATTGAGTTGAGCACGGAATATTGTTTCAAATGCTATAATTAATAGTATTTTTTATGAAATATGTCCTAAAAAAATTTATATTTAATGTTACTTGCACAATTAACAAAAAAATTATATATAATCTAATGAAAACAAAAAACTTTAATGTTAATTTTCTCAAATCTCGGTAGCTGGGGCTTGACACACTAATGCGTAACAGGGACAAAATATTCTCTGAAAATAAGAAAATAAAAAGATATTTTTTTTATTTTTTTAAAAAAACATCTTAACGCCTCTTTAAAAAATTGTCCGAGGATAAACCTACCAAATATATATATATATCAATATTTATATGACATTACAAGACTACACTAAAGACTTTGAGAATTTAATTAAATTTAAGAATGTTTCAACTAGTGCCATAATTCTTTGAATTATATTATCCAATTTGTTTCGAACTAAAAGTAATAAAATTTTTTTTTAACTAAAGTAGAGCAGACAGGACAAAAAATTTAAATGAATATTTAATCAAAAAATTTCTTCTTTTATACAATTTAATTTTAAATTCCCAAAATCTTAGTTTTTAGGACCGTTCTTCATCCATGGTTCTTATGTTAGTTAAGCGAATTATTTTCACCAAGCAGATTCTGGTATACTTTTGAAATGTTATTTAGAATACTTTTTTCTTTTTTTTTTTTAATGAATGGATGCATAAGACCAAAGACTTAAGATGACCATTGTCACATACAACCAGAAACCAGAACATTCCCTGGGGACATGCGACCAGTGGCGTCATTTGGGGGGGCCGTGCGATGTTTGACCCACTAACAAAAAAGTAAAAAAAACATACAAATTGCTATCAATAAAGCATGTTTTTCCATCTTAATGGACTGAGGATGACATTCTAATAAAGCCGAAACGTTGGGTTCACTTCTTGGGCGCTAGCTTCTTCACTTAGTCAACAAATATTAATAGTAGATTTTAATTATTTTTATAATTGAAAATTTAACAAGTTATAAGGTTTTTATTTCACAAATAATTCTTCTTGCTCATCTCGTGATGTTTTAACAAATTGTAATAGAGTTTTGTTGGGATAATAAATAGACTAAATGGACAAAATAAATGTATAGTTATGTGGAATGCTGGTGGATTTTAATTGGGTCATGAACGTGACGAGTGAGGGTAGGTAGGAGGTCGGGGGGAGAAAAAAGGGATCAGGAACACGAGAAAGAGAGGGATAGGGAGTAGGAGTATTTAAGAGATTTGGGACGGAGACGAAATGACCATCCGGATTAGAGGAAACAAGAGAGAAAGAAGGAAGAAAAAAAATCGGCTCGAGGCCACAGGAAATTAATTCGAAAGATCGCAAAATCCCTCAAGTTAACCAACGAGCTCTTTCTTTTCTCTGGGAACAAGATTTTTAAAACTCTGAATTAAGATTTTTCTAAATTTATAAATAGATAAGAAACTAGACAGCCTCATTGGTTTTTGTAATTTTAGAAAGAAATTATAAACAAAAATGGGCTAGTAACGAAGTGAGTACAAAAATATTATTAAAAAATCTGGTGTGATACTCACATAGACAACTTTCTCTTACGTTCGGTAAATGAAATTTGTGTTCTGTGCTTGTCACACCAGATTTTTGATGCGGATATATTTACAGTAGTTTCCTGAAGTTAGAATGCAAGATGTAAAGTTTATAAAGACAGAAAAATATTTATATTTTGTTACCATGGCCTCCTATCTTTTCTATGAAGTACGAGAGTAAAGTGTGCTTCAAACAATTTTAACGGTAAAATGAGAATAATCATTTTAAAGAGAACTAAAAAATAATTTATTTATCAATTTTATATCAAAATTAAAAAATTCAAAAATTAACAGTAAAGTACTAGTACTCTGTGGCTGATATTATTCAAAAGATTGCTTGCCACGGGGTCCTAAATTAAATATAAAATTTCAACCTCCTAGCTCTTTTTGTTCTTGAGATAATTTGTTCATAGGAACACAAACACAACCATTTTGTGGGCCTACTTTTTTGAATTCAGGGGGCCTCAAAACGTATATTTCCATAAAATTTAGACATTTAATTTTTTACATGATTATAATACTTTCTCTCTACTTTCTGTATCAGTCAAAAATATCCGCTCGAGCAGTGCACCCTATCAGTGAGAGAAACAACTTTAAATCTTAAAGAGATCAAGTGTATTGCAACCAAAGCATGTATATTTGATCATACAGAGAAAATTTTTCAAATCCCTTAATTAATTAATCAATTATTAGGGGAATTTGTAATTATAGACCACATTTTTGTTATTAAATATTTATTAAAAATATAAATACTGTACAACGTTTCGACTGCAGAATAAGCAGTCGAAACGTTGTACAGAGGGGACGCTGCTCCACGGGCTTCGCGCCTAGCCAGGGGAACCCCCTGGAACCCCCGAGAGCTGGCTCGGGCCCGCCTTTTCTTAATTATGAAAAGAAAATTTATTATTATTATTCCAATCCAGTGCCTGCTTGAGGATTTGTTTACATTCATAGAATGCTCTATAAATTTTCTATGGGAGAAATCGTAGCTTTAGGAATTAATAACTCAAAAAGTTAGAGGAATTTCGGGACCCGAGTATTTTTCCTGGACTCCCCATAACGTCCTCTATAAGAGTGCAACAATTTCGTTTCAAAATTCCAACGAGAAGTTGGTCAAACAGAGCGTGATAGACCGACACTCCGCTATTTTATATATAGATTTAAGGTCATTTTTGGTATCTGAGACCATTTAGACCTTGTCTCTATTTTTATAGATTAATTAGAGTTAAATGTAATTAAAAAACTTGAAACGGGGGCTGTAAGTGAACCTCTGGTACAAGATGAAGATCTCTACCACTGCGCTACGGCCTTTGAATTTGAGATAAGAAAGGGGAATTTTTTTTAAGTTGGCTTAACATCTTAATAATATAAAATTTGACTTTTTGTTTTATAAATAAAAAGAAGACAAGTTCTCAAAATAAATGTAATCTGTACCTCCTAGCAAAACGGCTATGTGTTTGTATGTTAAAATATAATTGAATACATTTTTCAACTCACCAGCTGGATAGGAGGCCTGGACTGGAGGAAACTCAGCTCAGCTCTGATGCCGAATCGCACATGAGAAGAGAGAAAAATCTGCAAGAGAAAACATCCATTAAAATCTCTCTCTTATAAAAAAAAATCTGGTGTGACTGATCGGGCAGCACACAACTTTCTCTTACTCTTCGGCAAGAGAAAATTGTGGAGAAATGGTTGCCATGGTAAAAAAATATAAATATTCAACACAAAAAAATCTGCATCTGCTAGCACACCAGTCACACCAGATTTTTTGAATTTTAATCAAAATCGTTGGAGCGAATTTTAAGAAATTCAAAAAAAAAAAACTGAAAAAGTACATCAGTAAAGTACTAGTACTTTTTCGTTGATTTTGTTCAAAAGCTTATTTTGAGTGTCCGGGAGGCTATCTAACTTAAATATAAAATTTCAATCCGGTATCTCAATTCCTTAATCCTTAAAATTGTTACACTCAGACACACAGACAGACCAATTTGCGGGACCCACTTTTTTCGACTCAGGGGACCTCAAAACCTCTATTTCCATCAAAATCTCCACATCGAATTTTCGACATGATCTCAATACTTTCTCTCTATATATTTCATATAGTGGGAAAGAGAAAGCAAAAATAATAAAGAAAATATATATATAATTCGCTAATGTCCGTCTGTCCGTCTGTCACGTTCTATTTTGGCAACTTCCCGTTGGAATTTTGAAACGAAATTTTTTATGCTTAAAGAGGACTTTCTAGGGATTACAGGAAAATTATTTTCATCCCGAAATTCCTATAACATTTTGAGTTATTAATTCCTAAAGTTACGATTTCTCTCAGCTGGGGTGGGTGCAGGGGAGCGAAGCCCACTGGAGGCGGGCGGCGCGGCTAGTTCTTATTTAAAAAAAAATTATTTCATCGGTTTAGAGAATCGTAGTCTTGGGAGAGGGGGGGGGGGGGGGTGAGGGGGGTTTAATCTATCATTCGAAATTTCCTCTCCCTAAAAATAGAGAAAGAAATGACCTTAAAATTTTAAACGCTGATGAAAATTATTTTTAAAAAAATCTGCGTGATATGAGAAGCTTGTAAACATGAATAATAAATAATTATATTATACTGGATTGTTGATTGACAATTGAGAAGAGAGAGTGTGTCTGTAAGCCGCGGCGCGGCGACCGTTTCCCTCGTTTTAGAGCCGAAGGGAGCCGAACGTTCCCGAAGTGTCTCTGTGTGAGTGTTAAAGTGATTGTTGAATACATGATTAGACCTCGTCAAAAAACTCATTAGAAAGGGATAAACTCAAAGGCCTTTCTTTAGATTCATTAACTTCCTTTTTAATTTGACTGTATCTATTAAGAAAAATAATTAATTAATCCCTCTCTTAATTTATTATTATAAAATGACAAAAAAAAAGCTTAAAAATATTTAAACTCTAATCGACTGAATTAAGAGAGGAGTTGATTTGAAAATAAATAATTAAGTACCTTGAAATGGAAGTTGCTAAGATGTTAATAAATATACAGTGTAATATAGTGGATTGATGGTTGATTGAAACATGGATTGAGTAGAGAGACATTGATGCTGTGGCGCCAAGACGCTTACTGAAGCGGCGACGTCCTCCCTCCCCACTCCCCTGTCACCACAGAGCCGAAGAAAGCCGAACAATCCCGAAGCGTCTCTGTGTGTGAGTGTAAGGGATTGTTGAATGTATTTTTATTCAAGAATTGTTGATTTTCTCTAACAATTACGTCAAAAATTAATTTAAAAAAAAAAAATTCAAAACATTAATATAATTTAAATGAGAAAAAATATTTGTAAATAAAAATATGAATATTGTAGATTGATTAATAAATTATTAGCCACATTTTATAATTCTTTTATAGAGATATTTCATATTGGTAGATATTATTTTCACTATCTGCGGCGCCCGATTTCAGGGGGCTTCACCCGAAGAAAGCATGTATGTATGAGTGTTAAAGTGATTGTTGAATACATGATTGGAATTAAAAAAAAAAAAAAAAAAAACTGAAAGAGATCTTTCTTTAGATTCTTTTTACTTTCTCTTACCTCTATATATATGTTAATATATATAGAGAGAAAGTATTGGATTCATGTCAAAAATTCGATGTCGAGATTTTGATGAATCTTCACGTTTTGAGGTCCCCTGAATCTAAAAAAGTGGTTTTCGCGACATGGTCTGTCTGTGGGTGGGTGTGTGTGTGTGTCTGTGTGTGTGTGTGTGGCTGTGTTCACTTTTAAGCATGAAGGAATTGAGCTATGAGGCTGAAATTTTATATATAAGTTAAACACCCCCCGGGACCGACAAAATAAGCTTTTAATCAAAATCGGCCAAAAAGTACTAGTACTTTACTGATGTACTTTTTCAGTTTTTTTTCGATTTTCTCAAAATTCGCTCTAAACGATTTTGATTAAAATTCAAAAATCAATTATTTTTTAGATGCTCTTTCAAATGTATATTCTCGTTTTGCCCTCAAAATTGTTTGAAGCACACTTTACTCTTGTGCTTCATAGGAAAGATAGGAGAAATGGTTGCCATGGTTACAAAATATAAATATTTTCCCATACTTATAAATTTTACATCTGAATTCAAATATTCCCTACTGCCGGGAACTAAATACATGTCGACACAAAAAATCTGGTGTGACAAGCACAGTACACAACTTTCGATTACCGAAGGTAAGAGAAAGTTGTGTGCTGTGCGCCAGTCACACCAGATTTTTTTTTAGTTAAGTTACGATTTTCTCCCTAATAAGGGGACCATAGGGGTTGAAAATTTATTTTTTGGATATAGGGGAGCAAATTATTTTTAAGAGCCTTTTTTTGGAATATAGGGACATTGTTTTTTTTTATAAAAATCACAATTTGAAAAAATGCAAAAATAATACTCTACTATTTAAAAGAATTTTTGAAGTTTTATGTAATAAAGCTTTGTTCCTGGCCAATACCAGGGGGTATTTACCCCCCTAAGGATTATTAGAAGACATTGTCCTTTGTTTGCACCAAATTTAGAAAGATATGTCTTTGAGGCTGAAGGTGAGCGATGTGTCTAGTAGTAAAATAATTCTATACAAAATCTGGCGTGACTGGTCTCACAGTACACAATTTTATCTTATATTTGTTATTTGAAAGTTTTGTTCTCTGCTTGTCACACTGGGTCGAATATATTTAGTTTAGTAAATTAGATGTAAAATTTATAAACATTTAATTTAAAAGGTAATTTGCAAGAGAATTAATAGGAGGGGAGAGAATTCTGATTTTTAAAAATATTTAGTTTTCCCCTTTGTATTTTTACGAGTTTTTCTAAAAGTGTTTCAAGTTTGTCAAATATATATATCACTAGCACCAGGACAATTGTTCTAATTCCCCTTTTTTTCTTCCACTATTTTTCATTATAATGCGCCATCGATTCGAATACATTAGACCAAGGCGTGAGATCGCAGGCAATAAGCTCACTGACCGCAAGGTTACAATGTCCAATGCGATTTGCCTGCCACAATTCTCTTTCCAATTTTCCACTTGCCCTTTTTTCCCCCCTCTTTCCTACTTGACGCACGGATTACGCATCAGCGTCGAGCGACTCTTTTATCTTCCTAATGAACCTCCTTTTTTTTTTTTTATTTTTTTTAAATCCCTGTAGCCGTTCGGCTAACCTCCCCTCAGTCTGACACCCTTGATTCCCTTTTTTTCCCTCCCCATCTTTCCCAATTTCCGATAGTGGCAGCTCAGACCAGTCCTTTAGACATGTCCCTCTCCCCACTTAGTCGACCCTTAGCATGGAAAATTCTATTTGTAATTCCCTGCACGAAAATCAACTCATCCCCTCCTCTTTTCCTTTTCATACTCGTCTCGAATACACCTTTTCTGTTTTTCCTCTCACTTCGTCTCTCACTCTCTTGCTCTCTACGAATTTACGACACTAACTATCTTAGCTGGGGTTAGAATTTATTCCAAGAACCAGAACCATAACCATAACCGTTTTAACACCTGATCAAGTATTTATCAATTCTTAGTTTATTGACTCTGCGACATTAAAAACATTTCTCTTGGGGTTAGTAAGCTTATAGCGTCTTTGCAAATATTTAACCAAGATCTATAACAAGTAAAAGTATATAGAATGCTAATAAAGTTAGTCAAACAGCAAATTATTTGCTAGAACTTTAATAGGAGATATTTATAAATTGAAAAATTTGCAAACACTGAATTTCAGTTGTTTTTTTCTTTTTTTTTTTACGAAATAAAATTAAATACAGTAAAGGAAAGAATAATTAGGTTAACATAAACACCTAGGCAGGGTCGCTGAAATTTTTTTCGATTTCTGCTTCTAATATTAGATCGTACACCTGGCGAGTCACTCTGAGAAATTATTTTAAATGATACGCAAATAATTGTATTATATATATATATTAAGGTGGGTCAAATTGTATGGGACCGAAAAAATGTAAAAAGGCACATCGCGATTCTTGTTCTATGGGTCATTCCAAGAAACTTTGCCATAGAAACCATAGGTCAAAAATGAATTTCGAGCCCCCGGATTTTTCAAAATAGGTATTTTTACAAATTATATATATAGGCAAAAAATTGAGCTAGGAGGTTGAAATTTTTATATTTAAATTTTGTACCCTCCTGGACCGTGGTTATTTTTATAAGCTTTTAATCAAAATCGGCCAAAGAGTACTAGTACTTTACTGATGTACTTTTTCGATTTCGAGTTTTTTTCGATTTTCTCAAAATTCGCTCCAAGGGTTTTTTTTTTAAATTCATAAATCAACTATTTTTTAGATGCTCTTTAAAATGTATATTCTAATTTTGCCTTTGAATTGTTCTGAAGACTACTTTACTCTTGTTCTTCATAGGAAAGATAGGAGAGGAGTTGCTATGGTATCAAAATATATTTTCCCATATATGGGATATATAAGTAACTTATAAATTTTACATCTGAATTCAAATGTCCCATACTGTCGGAAACTAAATACATGTCGACACAAAAAATCTGGTGTGACAGCACACAACTTTCGATTACCGAAGGTAGCACGTTAAAAAGCCACCGACTGTGTAGAAGACACAGCCAACACCAAATTTTTTTCCAAAATGATTTCCTGTTGAATCTATTTACAGTGACTTTAAAAAATTGGCTAAAATTCTGATATATAAAATTTTCAAATGATTTTGTGCGTGACTTTTTTTAACAAATCACCTTAAAAGTAAAATTTTATTTAATCTTTAGTAAAAGTTCATCAATGATACAGGGATAAGAGGAAGAAACCATATTAACCATATTATATTAGGAGTTAGCAAAAATTTTACATTAAGACAACTCTTCTTCTCTACCAATATGGAGTTACTTTCCTTGTCTATAGAATTTTAAAATCTTGTTGAAAGAAAATCCGAACGCCATATAAATGATAAAAAAAAAGTTTTAGTATTTCTTTACAACAAAAGCGTTTATATCCAAGTTAATTGTTGTTGTTTTATATCTTTTCTTCCACTTGAGCTTGCCAATGGAGTTGTTAGCGTGCCCAAAGGAATCTCGTGCTCTTTCCTCCTCGTTGTTTTTCCATACGCAAGTTAGATATTGATACGATGGAATTTAATCACGCGTTTTTCGCACAGGCGGTAAAAGACCCGGGCCACCAAACCAAAAAAAAATGAATTGTCTGTCTAAAAATAACTTCAAAATATTTATTTAAGATTGAAAATTTTCATTTTTCTAACTTTCAAGAATATAAATGTAAATAAATGCACCGGGAGATACCAAAGTTTTTTTTTTTTACGATTTATCTGTCCGAAACATTGATACATCTAAACTTTGTTTCTCCAACGAACGGAAAAAAGATAAATTACCCTGTTAGACAGTAAATCATTAATCATTTCTGATTGTTATAAAAAATGTCTATCATTGCTGGTCATAAAAATATCTGTGTTGATATAAATGGCCTGTTAACTTTATCTGCATTGTTATGAAATGGATGCTTTTAAACGTTAATTGGTGTTGTTTAAAAATTTTTCTACATTCCCTACAAATAAAAAAAAAATCCACCTTTTTTCAGGGGTTGCTAATTTCCTGGAGAGATTCTCCCATCTTGTATTTTGTTTAAACAAGATTTATTGTTTTAACTGAACTCTATTATAAAGGCCGCCCAAAACATTATTTTATCTTTAAACCAGAAAGTATTGAAAAATGAATTAATTTTTACTTTCTCTTACCGGAGATATACACGTTTTGAGGTTCCCTGAATCCAAAAAAGTGGTTTGTCTGTCTGTGTGTTTGTGTTCAATTTAAAGCATGAAGG
Source organism: Euborellia annulipes (assembly GCA_023213315.1). NCBI lineage: Eukaryota > Metazoa > Arthropoda > Insecta > Dermaptera > Anisolabididae > Euborellia > Euborellia annulipes. Next base: position 113,331 of record JAKCPI010011627.1, on the reverse strand, counting down.
AATTGAGGAGGTTGAAATTTTATATTTAAGTTAAGCACCCCTCTAGGGCGTGAAAATAACCTTTTAAACAAAATCGATCAAAAAGTACTAGTACTTTACTTTTTCAGTTTTTTCGATTTTATCAAAATTCGTTCTAATGATTTTGATTAAAATTCAAAAATCAATTATTTTTTAAATGCTCTTTAAAACGTATATTCTCATTTTGTCCTTGAAATCTTCTGAAGACCACTTTACTCTTGAACTTCATAGGAAAGAGGGGAAAAATGGTTGCCATGGTAACAAAATACAAATATTTTCCCATACTTCTGAACTCAAATGTATCGTACTATCGGGAACTAAATATATGTCGACACAAAAAATCTGGTATGACAAGTACAGAACACAACTTTCGATTACCGAAGGTCCCGCAGGGGGGCCGCGAAGAGTAGCAAATGTAACAAATAAACTATAATTGTTAATTATAAAATTTTATTAATGTATTTAAATGATTATACATTCAAATATTTTTCGAGATCTTTATATTTGAATAAGATATTAGTGTTCAAAATACCTCGATTCGGACTTTAACTGAGTCATAGATATATTTAACAAGAGTGTATGTTTTTTGTTGGCCAGACCAAACGTCCAATGGCTCCCGGGATTTGAACCCAGGATCTAAATTCCCGCAGCGCGGAATGGTTTTTTGCGACCGGAAGAAATAGAACTACCCGGCCCGTCGCACGGTCTGACGCCTGTTGAAAATATAGAAGGAGAGGTAGTGATAGTGGGAAAAAATATAGAAGTTCGGGTAGCTCATGGTCGCCATCCACGTACCCACAAGATGTAGGCCCTGAGCAAATTTTTTAATGATCGTTAATATTGAAAAATAAATAATTAGCCTGCCAATTCCATTTTACATCTTTAGGTGAACTGTCTTTTTCATTTTCTATTTCTCTTTCCAAAGTAACATTTAAAATTGAGATAAAATAAATAATGAAAAAAAATTCATAAAATAAATGAATTATAGATAACGAGAAAGAAAAAAATAAAAGAGAAGAAAAAATTTCATATTTTTTTTTTTTTTTTTTTATTTCATAAAAATTCATAATTTATCTTTGTTTCTTATTAAATGATCAAAGTTTGTTCTGGCTAACGAATTTATTCGAAAGCTTAACAATTCCCTTTACCGATATTTTATTCCCAGTGGAAATTCCATCTCCCTCTCTCAGCCCCATTTTGCTTATTCAAACATGCTCTAGTTTGACGCTCCTGCAATGTTCCTATCTCCCCATCCCATCTAAATTAATAACATCTTAATCAATCTTGAGAAATCCATCTCGTGTCTAAAGCCCGCTTAAATAGACCATGATTTATCGTCTCACTCTTTTGAAAACAAACTAGACCCCGGGCAACTTTTCCAAAAAAAAAGTCATTAAAATAAAAATTATAATATAAATAAAAATAAAATGCAATTATAGGTTTTATGCCGTACCTACAACTATAGAATAAATTGCAATTGGTCGTATAATGTCCGATGATGATCAGTGGGAAAGAGGTGAATGAATTCAGAGAGGATGCTTGTTCATGTTATATTCCAATGGTAGGAGAAAAATATTGACAGGAAGATTGTTCAAATCGAGAGAGGTCATGGTAGGGATGGAAAAGGAGATCGAAAAGTCGATTTTAGATTTTGGCTTGATATTTTTCAATTCTCGGAATCGATTAATCATTTCTGAAAATCAATTTTTCGACTTTCTAGTCGAATTTTTAAAAACTCTATAATTTTAAAATAAAATAAAAATAAAATATGAAAGTTGAGTATTAAAATAAAACATTAAAATTGACGAATTAAGAATGCCACATATCTTCACTAGAAAGCGTTTTGATTGGTATGGTATGTGTAGGTTTTAAAAGAATTCAATGAAAATGTTACAAACTATATTACCATCTAATACTAAGTATGGCAAGAAAAAAGTAGAAGTCGTCAAGTGAGAATCGATTTGAAAGATTTTTAAAAATCGATTTTTTTCAGTAAAAGATCGATTCTTGACAAAAGTCAGAGTCAGGGGCGGCTTTAGCGGGTAGGCAGGGTAGGCAACTGCCTACCCAATAATAATGTCAGTTTTTGCATAAGTTACAACAGAGTTCAATTTTAATACTTATTTAATTTATATCCATTGTTGTAGTTAAAAAAAATGTCATCCCTTTCTGTGCAAGTAAACGTTTTTATTTCACAAAACAATAACTTTGATTAAAAATATTGACACCCCGGAAAGTTGCCTACCCAATATCTTCATCCTAGAGCCGCCCCTGGTCAGAGTCGACTTTTCCATCTCTAGATCATGGCAACAAAGGAGGATGTGATATCACAGGATAACAGTGATTTTAGTCCCGAGGTAATTAAGCTATTCCTGGATCATTTGGGTAGCACTGATTCCAAAATTAGCATCAGTTTTGTTTCACCACCCCTCTAGTTTTAGAGATATAGGAAGATAAAATAATATTATATAATAATAGAAAATGTGCTCTAATTTTGAATTTTCTAGATTATTTTAAGGCTTTCCCATGCAGATAGTTGAAATACATAGATTTTTCAGCCCAATCAGGGGTGGTTTAGTGGCGAAAAAAGCAGTTAAATGTATAAAAAAGAAACGTTTCGGCCTGAATTTATTTATTCATCTTTAGTTATTGAAAATTATATACATAATGCAACTTTCAAAACTTCAAAGAATTAATTTTTAAGATTTTTTTAGTTTTTTTACTTTTTTAATATTGGACACAGCTGTTAGAATTTTTACCATCCCTTATTACAAAAAACATATAGGTCTATTTACGATATTCAATAGTTATTTAACTTTTCAAAATCGTACAAACCTGTTAATTATTAAGCAAATTATAAACAAAATATTTATCAAAGTCAAGTACACGCATACACCTGTATAAGAAAATTTTATAATAAAGATTGTGTTTTGCTTAGAAGTTAGAGCTTATCTTGAGTACACGGTATATGGATAGGGCTGAATTCTGACTTTAATAACTGTTTTGTTTATAATTTCATTAATAATTAACAGATTTGAACGATTGAATGATTTTTGGAAAGTTACTATAGAATAACGTAAATATGTTTTTTGCATTCAGGAATAGTAAAAATTCTATTAGGAGTTTTAAAATTTAAAAAAAAAATTGAAAAATTTCGATTTTTCTAAGCTTTTTTCACCACTAAACCACCCCCAATTGTACTGAAATTTTATATTTCTATGTATTTCAACTATCTGCATATTTTTAAGGGGTAACATCTTACAAAAATCTAGAAAATTCAAAATAAAAGCACATTCAGGTCTATTCTGTAAAAACAGGCGTTAAAATTTAAAATAAACAAATGGGTGTTAAAAAGTAATGTAAAAACAATCAGCGTTAAAAAAATGCTATTCAAAATCACGTCTTTGTCTCAAATAGCCAAAGCGATAACATTTAGTAAATATTGTTAAAATAAGTTGAAGAGAAGTTGCTGTTGATGTTATGGAATGCACCTGTACTTGCTCTTTTCCATTCCAATAGTGTTAAAAATTAAAGCCATGTCTAGGAAGTGGCTTTAATATTTTAACGTCGTGTTTAAAATAAAAATGGCGTCCTTAACCTAAAAAGTAAGGTTATGATTTTGATAGCTTGATAGAAATAAAAGCAACATGTTAACGTCGCTGTTAAACTTTGTTTAGGGAATAGCATTTTTTAACGCTGATTGTTTCTACATTACTTTTTAACACCGATTTGTTTATTTTAAATTTTAACACCTGTTTTTAGAAAATAGACAATATACATAGAAATAGCTCAAAATTTCAATGCACCAAAGAAAAAATGTTTTTTGTTGGTCTGTATTATAGTCACAAGTTAAAATATCTTAGCCCCTTTCAAAAATTATGAAGTTCACTTCATGCCTAAACTTTTCCTTTTTTTTTCGTTTTGTTATACGCACGCAAATTTAGTAAAATTTGATGAACGGCAAAAAAAAAAAGAAATGTTGTCTATAAAGTGTGAGTTTAAATGTGCTTTCACATTTATTAATCCTTTCATTTAGAGTAGATACAACACAAACTCCTTGAAAACAAAAGAAAACTCAAGAGCTGTTCTTACTATAAACAAAGTGGACCAGGCGCCAAGGGAGTGTTTACTTCAACAGTTTGTCCTTAGAAGAGAGAAAGAGAGAGAGAGAGAGAGAAAAAATAATTTCAATCTGCCTGTTGGCTGAGGAAAGGAACTCCTCTTCTTTCATCTTCTCCTTGAACGAGATCTTATGCCCTTGGGAAATTGGACTTACCGATCTGGATAAGGAGATGTTAGCTTCGACAGGGCATGCATGACCCAGCTGCCCTATGATTCCAATTTATAATTCGATTTAAATAAAGCTCTTATCTATTCCGTTTAAGAAATTTATTTATACACAGTATATATTTTTTTTAACTTATTTATATATAAAAATAATAATATTTAATTCCTTGAAAAGGGTTTTTGCTATTTACGGTAGGTAAGTTTTCCTTTAATAATTTGTTAGAGAAATGCACGGCCAACTTACATAAATAGGGAATGTATTTGTTGGTGTTGGGTACGGTGGCCTGGTGCAAAGGATTGTACATCGATGTCAAAGGAAAGGCTGGAGATTTCGGGCTCGTATTCCGGGAGCGTTTTGCTCACCAACAAATAAACATACTCACAAATTTGGTAAAAATATTACTTTGATCATAGTTATTAAATAATTTATTTATATATATTTTTATTAAATAATATAAAACACAACATGTATTAAAATAAAAAAAAATTATTTATTTTTGGCGCTTTCTTTAATAGTCACGTGATGTCAGCCTACTTCAGTAGGGGAGTTATGCAACTGTGAACATTCTATGGAAACTTCTATTGCCTATTAAATAGGCCAACCATGATAAAAAAATTTTCTTTTATTTTTACTTTCTCTTATACTATATATGAAATATATATATAGAGAAAGTATTGTCTTTATACTTTTCAATCATATATTGAATCTCTTTAATCTAGATAGTTATAAAGATAGATGCCAACTTTGATTTAAAACATTTTTTTTTTTTAAATACAATTACAGGTCTTTTCTCTAAAAACAGGCGTTAAAATTTAAAATAAACAAATGGGTGTTAAAAAGTAATGTAAGGGTTAAAAAATGCTATTGAATTCCTTGCTATTCTCTAATCAAAAACTTAAAACCAAAGCGTTAAGATTTAGTAAATAGTGTTAAAAATTAGTGTCATGTCCAGGGGTGCTTTTAATATTTTGACGTAGTGTTTAAAATGAAAATGGCGTCCATAACCTAAAGCCCTACTCGATTACAAAGAATGAATTCCAGGAGAAGGGCGGTAACAGCACAATATAGATAAATCGTGAAAAATTAAATTAACATTGAAATTAATGAAGTACAAACTACTAGAGAGCATTAGCTGTATTTTGTCTTTGATATTGATCAACCCACGCAGACATATAGACGTACCAAGCATAATAGAAATATGTACTCATTATCCGAGAGCTCATTCAATCCTTTAGCTTTGCTTTCCTTTTAGCAAAGTCCTCTCATTTAATCATCAGCTCTTGTTGCTTTGAGACCGAAATATACATGTGTAAAGATTTCCATTCAATATAGAAATATGTATTATATGTATTATTAACAGAGCCTACAAAATGACATATTAGCATATTTTAAACCGTTTGGAATATTTTTCTCAAATTTTGTATTTTCATTTTTCAACTAAAAACTAACCAAAATATAATGAATTTCAAACAAAAATCACAAATGATTGCACAAAAAATTGCGTTTCAAAATTTCAAACTTCGTTTGATATTAATGGTGACTCTATACTTTTAAATTTGGAATTGCGAGCAAAGAAGGTTTGAAGGGGTTCAGGAGCGACGTCTAAACGTACTTTAAAAAAACTAGACTATTATAAGGAATTTTTCAATGCGGTTTTTTTAAATGAATTATTGGAATAAATTCATAAGAGATTATTGGGACATCGAGCTATAATCTTTTTAATGACTTATTAAAAAATTATCGTAATTAATTTTTTTGATATCAAGCAAATACAAAAAAACAATCTGCCCCAATAATCTTTAATTTGTTTTTAAATTTAAAAATGAATTTATTGTTATTATTAATCACATATTAATTCAGAAATTTTTAAAATAAGCTTAGATGATTTATTTAAAAATCAAAAGTCAAATTAGTTCAGCATTCTTGCAATAGATGGCAGGCTAGTCGAACAGCCGATATAATATATATTAGTCTATATCTGGCCTATATTTTTATGCTTTTATAAAAGATACATAATATATAATAACATTTATAAAGTATTTATTGTTAAAAGATCAATGAAAAGCATCCAATTGCGTTAAATATTATTAGCTACCATTCTGACATCTCTTGGCAAATTTTTTGAATTACTTGATTTTTTTGGCACACTTTTTATGACACACTACGCCATCTTATCGGGAAAAACATGCGTAATTCCTTGGCTCCCGTTCCGCCTTAAACCAGTGAAACACCGATTCCCAGTTTGAGACGTTTCGGCGAAATTTTATTTTGCCATCTTCAGTAGATTAAGGAAGGCTACATGACATAAATAATTTTACAAAACATATATAAATTAATTAATTAAAGATATTTTTACTTATAATTTTCATGTTTATATGGAATATAAAAACGTCTGTCAATTGGCCAAATAGGTTTTTATAAAAATACAGCTTCGAGGGCAATGGCTTCTCAGGGAGTTTCGAAATAAATTATTTAATTTTTATTAATTTCTTATATTATAAAAAGTTATTGAAATATAATTAGTCTAATTTTACAGATTTTTGTCTTAAATTAACGGGTCAAATTGTTCACTGTTAATTTATAAAAAATTTAAATTTGACGAAAGGGTAAAAAATATGTTGCGCCCTTTTTGTTGATTGCCCTTTTTTTTACTCTTTCGTCAAATTTTAATTTTATATAAATTATTAAGTAGTGAACAATTTGACCCGCTAATTTAAGACAAAAATATATAAAATCAGACTAATTATATTTCACTAACTATTTATAATTTTGGAGTTTAGCCTTTCGCAGTTGTTATCATTAGTAAAAGAATTAGATTTTCGGTTTAACTGTGGTTTATTTGTAAAAATTACAACGTTTCGACCACTCATTCCCCTATACTTATAATTAGCACTTTTGATGTTATGATAGCTTTCAAAATGGGAAGGAAAACTATAGATGACTTGAACAATATAAAAATAATAAGTCTTAAAAGTTTTTTTTTTTTTTTAATATAAATGGAATTTTTTAATGAAAATAAAAAGAACTGGTTTAATTTGTTATTTCATCTTTCTTGACTTTAAACAATATTTTTGAATTAAGCCTAAGTAGGGACACAAATACTCTGAGATCTTAAAATAGTTGACCCGAGTCTGAAGAACTGACAGCCGAAGGCCCTTTTTAATTAAACAGTTCAGTGGTAAACTCCCTTTCAAAGATGCCCTTCGTCAAATTAACAAGACTCTGAATTGAATACGCCTCTGGCAAATTCAGCACAGCACAATATACCAATAGAAATATAACAAAGCCATTTATTTCAATGCCATTTCAAGTTCTATTTATTGCAAAGCGATCTTTTGTAGACAGACATACTCCTTATATTCTTTTCTATTAAATTTATTAAAATAAATAATTCTTCATTAAAAGAGATAATTATTCAATAAATAATTTTTTAAAAGAGAATGTTGTTTATATTCATTTTTATTTTCCATACCAATGAAAAAATACAAAACATAGTTTTCAAGAATAAATTCTGTTACATTTTACTATTATGCGATTTGATAGTTTGAAATGTCTTATTAATGTAAATTGCGATACATATTTACCGTTTATTATAACTAAATTATTTTTATTTTATTTTTTTTACTTTCTCTTACTTATGTATATAATATGTATTCTCTAAAAACAGGCGTTAAAATTTAAAATAAACAAATAGGTATTAAAAAGTAATATAAAAACAATCAGAGTTGAAAAAATGCTATAAAAATCGAAGTGATTTTTGCCTCAAATAGCTATTCTGTAAACAAAAACTTTAAAGCCAAAGGGTTAACATTTAGTAAATAGTGTTAAAAATTAATGTCATGTCTAGGGGGGTGCCTTTAATATTTTAAAATAACCTAAAAAGTAAGGTTATGTAATAAATACTTAAATCATAAATAAAACACTTTTTGAACAATAACAGATTTAATTTATATAAAAATATAAGAGCGAACTTAACCGTTGCAATGGTGATGATGGAATGTCTGAGAATGAGTGCGCATGTCAGTGAAGGGGGAGACGAAAAGTTTCCAAGATGCCCACCAGATCGCACTGTCATCAGTATCATTTAGTAATTACTATAAAAATTGCTACAATTATTTTATTTATAAAACTTTAGCAATAATTTAGAAAAGCTCGCTGCGGCTAATATTCGCGTCTCTCCTTAGAATAGTCCGGGCATCCCTAGGGAGGCGCGCCTCACAGTTTGGAAAACGCTGGTTTAGAGAATAGCATTTTTTTAAAGCTGATTGTTTACACATTAATTTTTAACACTCATTTGTTTATTTTAAATTTTAACCTCTGTTTTTAGAGAATAGACCTGATAGAGAGATAAAGTATTGGATTCATGTTAAAAATTCAATGCCAAGATCTTGATGGAAATACAAGTATTGAGGTCCAAAAAGTGGGTTCCGTAAAATGATTTATGTGTCTTTGGACAAAATATTTCAATAACAAAAAGAGCTAGTAGGTTGAAATTTTATATTTAAGTTAGGTACCTTGAGACGTAGCTTTTGAACAAAATCGGCCAAAATGTACTAGGTGTACTCGACCTACACCAATAAAACTCACTTCCCTACAGTCACGTCATTTCAACTTTTTCTTGGGGGAGGGGGAAATTTTTTTCTTGGCAGGGCAAACATTTTTTTTCTTAAAATTTCCTTACAAATTAGTACTCAAATTTGGCCAAAATATCATATTTAAGCTTTCTACCGTAGTATCTTGTTGAAACATTCATTATCTTAATGAAAGAGATAGTATCTCTCAAATTTGATTGATACAAGTAAATAAACATTTAAAATTACTTATACTAAAAATTACTATACTATTACTTGACTTCTGATGATGACAGCAATGTCGAAATGCGTAAAGTAATTTTAAATTAAATCAATTTTGAAACAAACTTTGTTTAGAGCAGTGGTTTCCAAACTTTAAATTGCCACGCCTCCCTAAAAAATATTTAATCGTATGAGCCTCCCTCCACAATTTTATAAAAAAATACAAACAAAAATTTTTATTGCTAAAAAATTTATTAATAAAAACTATAATATTATTTATTTTATTTATAAAACTTAAGCAATAATTTAGAAAAGCTAGCTGTGACTAATATTCGCGCAACACAAATAACCTTGTGTTTATTTACTTGTATCAATCAAATTTGAGAGATACTATCCCGTTCACTGGCCAAAAGATACTTAATTAAATTAATTGTTTAATTTTGTACAGTTTCTATACTCGTAGATATATTTTGAAGTAATAATATAAAATTTTATAATCTCAAAAAATATTTAACTATCTCTTAATTGTGTCTATTGTTTAGAATATATACTATCTAATTTCCTGAGTATAAAGAGCCAAATCTGTTCACCAAGGCATACTGATTAAGAAACTCCGGCATGTTTAACACATCAGGGCCTTAGAGGCTTAGTGAGATGGCAGTTGGCCACCGGTCATCTCTATCCGTTCAAATCAACACCATCCAGTTGCAAATAATTAGCTGTTCTCATCGTTATCGTCACAAGTCAATCAATACCAAATTGTATCGCAATAATAACGTTGAATCTTTATTGATTTGCCATATTACATGAAAAACAAAATTTGTATTTGAAAATTTATTCTAATGGGATGAGTTAGTTTTGAAACTATCCACAAGCGTAATGGCTGCCTATGTTCAAGGAGGCTTTAAATTTTGCATATATTCAAATGAAAAACAATTTTTTAAAATCTGGTGTGGTGATCACAAAGCACACAACTTTCTCTTACCTTTGGTAAGTTGCTTTTAACACCAGATTTTTTTTTGTATCAACATTAGTTTTCACCGATATATTAGAATTCAGGATGTAAAATTTATAAACATGGGAAAATATTTATATTTTGTTACCATGGCAACATTTTCTTTTAGCTTTTCTATAAAGTTCGAGAGTAAAGTCGGCATCAAAAAATTTTAAAGGCAAAATGAGAATATATATTTTAAAGAACATCTAAAATATGATTTTTGAATTTTGATCAAAATCGTTGGAGCGAATTTTGAGAAAATCGAAAAAAACTGAAAAAGTGCATCTGTAAAGTATTAGTACTCTTTGGTCGATTTTGTTCAAAATCTTTGTGTCCAGTGCCAGCAAAGTACATAGAGCGCCACAATTAAGTCCCCACCTGATAGCTAGAGCCGTAAGTATATGGTAAATAGTGAAATAATTTTAAATTTGAAAAGGTAAAATAAAATCATCTGTACCAGATTTTACGTTTTACCTTTTCAGTCATTAAAATTATTTCACTATACACCATAAACTAAAGGCTCTAGCTATCAGGTGGGGACTTAATTGTGGCGCTCACTGTACCTAACTTAAATAAAAAATTTCAATTTCCTAGCTCTTTTCGTTCTTGAGATATTTTGTTCACAGACAGACCATGTTGCGAAAACCACTTTTTTGGACTCAGGGGACCTCAAAACGTGTATATCCATCAAAATCTCGACATCGAATTTTTCACTTTCTCTCTATATATTTAGGTAAGAGAAAGTAAAAAAAATTATCTTGCTTTATTAAAAGAAATTTAAAATTTATTATTCTTGAATAATTGGTGATAAAAATAAAATATTTTATATGTTTTTTTTATAAATTTTGAGAGATGCTCGGTTTATTATTTTCCCTTTCACTCCCTAATAAGACCTAATATAAATTAATTTGATTATTGAAAGAAGATGCCATTAAGCAAATTTTTATATTTCTCTTTTTTTAATGAAGAAAAATGATAAAATGTTAATTAACTATAAAAACCTTTTTTTTTTTTTTTTTGCTAAATGGTTTTGTGAAATCATAACTTGAATTAAAATCAAACCGACATGCCCAATTAAGTTTGACGGATGGTCAAAATGAAAATCTTTTTATTACTTTTAGAGTTATTTGTAATTAGAATTGTGTTATTTTTAAATTTTTTATTTATTTATATTTTTTTGTTTTTGTTTTGGGAAAGGGCCAGTCTAAGATTATCGTCTTTAATTAGGAAAGGAGAGGATATTAATAAATAAGTAGACCCAGATCCTGGGTATGTTGTCGCCTATGCGGTAGGTCAGGAGAAGCAGGTACTGTAAGCGGGGACGAAATCACCCTCTTATAGTGGTCTAACGGCTTACTACTTTTTATATTCATTATAAAAGATAAATTGATAAGATAATTTGAGGCCTAGAGCGAATGACAATCAGCATTATTTTTTTTAGCATTTTTTAACAACAAATGTTTAGACTTAACGAATTCTAATTCATTATAACCATGGGCGTATCCAGAGAGGGGCAGGGGGGAGCTGCCCCCTCTTCCAAACTTGAAATATAAATAAAAAACTGAATAATCTACGCCATCTGTGAGAAGATAAAAACTACGAGAGACACCATCCCCTCTCTCCAGTTAACTTGTGGCATTTAATAAAATAAAATAATACGTTCAATGGATATTATAAAAGTTGCCCTCCTTTGGTTTTGAGCTGGATAAGCCTATGATTATATCATTTCAAACAGTAGCATATCTAGGGGGCGCTCGCTCCCCCCCCCCTCGCCCCAGACGCATCAAGCCTTTGGCGCCCATCGATACCGACATAGGAAAAATTGTCCTTAAAATGAATGAAGAAAAAAAAAGAGATGGAAGGAAAAAAATAATAAAAAAGTAAAAATATTAAAAACAAGGGTTTTAAGAGGACTGAATGTTTTCTCCTAGTTTCTTTAACTAAGTTTAAAAACTCATTTTTTATATTCAGTGCCAGTGCTGCCAACCCTCCGCCGCTTCTCCGAAATCTCCAGCTTTGGGAAAATCTCCGGCTTTTTTTTTAAATTTTATAATAAATCAGAAGAAAAATTACCAAAAAAAAGCTCGAACGAGATTCGAATACTAAAAAAAAAAGAAGGTCGAACGAAAAAAGGCGTCCCAGTTGGGTTTCGTCCCCCCCCCTCCGACCCCACGCCCTCAAAGCCTAGTTACGCCTCTGATTACAAACAAATAAAGACTTCTGCTTAAAAAATTTTTGCTCCCCACTACAAACCCAATCCCAGAATCTCGTCAGTTAAAGCTAATATTAATATTATCGTTACGTGATAAAAACGAAAAACTTCGAGGTAAAGATATTTAACAAATGAGACGCTAGAGGCAGCACTTATCAATAGCGCCTTGTAGTTCTGTAACCCTCTTCTCATAACAGATCACTTGAATGCGTAATTAATAGAGATTCAAATTAATATCTTGAATTTCATGATAAAAGAATAAAAAAGTAAAAATAATTTTAGCAAGGATCAGAGGCGGATTAAAGGGGGGGGGGGGCGGTAGGGGCGAGCGCCCCTCCCCCCCCGAGAAAAATTCAAAAAGTTATAAAAACTAGTAATCCAAAGAAATCATGATTTCCGCTCTTTAATTTCAATTGAATTTGTTACCAATCAATTTAAATAAATAGGAAAGGGGTCTAAATGCCAATAGATGCCGACAAAGTCCTTAAATAAAAAAAATTAAAAAAATACCGCCCCCTCCCCCGACAAAATTGCATTAATCCGCCCCTGGCAAGGATAGTTAACAAATGCGACACTAGAGGGCAGCACTTATCAAGAGCGCCTTGTAGTTAAGTAATCAAGTTTTCATAAAATATTCGCATGCCTAGTTATAAGGCATTCATAGTAATACCTTGAATCTCGGGACAAATAATAAAATAAACAATACTTTCTCTCACTATATATTTCATATATAGGGTAAGAGAAAGTAAAAATAATTGTCGTAAATTGTAAGAGCTGGCCAAATGGAGAATTGTCCAAGGCCATTTAATTAATTAAAAAAAAAAAATAGTTAACCAATACGACACCAGAGGCAGCACTTATCAAGAGCGCCTTGTAGTTATGTAACCCTCTTTTCATAACATATCATTTGTATGCCTAGTTAATAGGAATTCATTCGTAGTAATACTTTGAATCTCAAGACTTATGATGATCAAATAATAAAAAAAAATAATTTATATAAAAAGAGCCTCAAACTTATTTAATGAATTTTACGCAATTTTCTCATGAGACGTGGGTGTTTGCTTGTGTTACTGGTGGGGAACTTGACAGATTAGTTGTATAAAGCTGTCGTTAAGAGCATTTCAAAGAGAGAAAGAAATTTAGCAACTGAACCTTTTGTTCTTTGACAAATATATTTTAAATATAAATAAAATTTATAAACACAACCAATTAATTTTAAATAATAGGTATAATTATTTAAAATATAGATGATGAATAAAAAAGTTTTTCGAATTATTTTACAGTTCCGTGAGTAGTTCAATTTATAATGATATATTTTCCGAATAAAGCTTTCAATTTAAAGGTTAATTGATCTTAGGGTATTAATTGGTGAGAGAAAGGGAGAGAGAGAGAGAGAGAGATGTCAGGGCGCAGTTAATGGGGTTCTCAAGGTTTCAAGGACCTCCCTCCTCAGATATTACAAGTTACAGTTACGGAGTCTTGGGGAAACTTGAAATCATGGAAACATAGTTAGATATTAGTAGACATCATTTCCATCGAAACACTTTGAAATTAGAATTCAAAATAGGGCCTAATCCTATCAAGTATGATTATCATATTACTTGTTACAAAGTAAAATCAAACGTCGAAATATAGTGATTCTTGAATATTTTTGTTTATTATAAAAATTATATTTATTTGACTCTCTTCAAAATTTAAATAAAATGCTCCGAGATATTAAACGGATCCTTAAGGAAATTCAAAATAATAATTATATAGAACTAACGGCCAGTTGCTTGACTTCTAGTCAAATAACAAACTTATCCGACTGATAGAAAATCGTAAATATAGTAAATAAGAATACGCTTAAGCTTCGAGTTAAAAAATGAGTTTTTTTTACATATAATTAGCTATCTGAGGTATAAGAAACGATTTGTGAAGTTAGCAACTTAATAAAGGCATCATTTATAAAAATCAATAAAAATTAAAATTAAATTAATTGAAATAAATATTAAAAAGTCAAAATAATATTAAAAAATTTGATATGATGTGGCATAAGGGCAGCCAAGGTGAAAAATAAAATAAAACTTTTTTTAAATTTTTTGTCGACGTTTCGAGTGCCGATCGCACTCTTCATCAGGACAAAAAAGATGTCAAATTGTCGGGTTTGTTGACATGGCGGTGTAGCAACGTTTTTATCAATTTATATTTACTTGAAAACTCTCTTTACTGTTCCGAGGACGATTCGTCTTCAATTTGACATTTTTATTGTCCTGATGAAGAGTACGATCGGCACTCAAAAAAATTAAAAAAAATTATATTTTTTTTTTCACCTTGGTTGCCCTTCTGTCACATCCTCATATCATAATATCCAGCCATCAAGAAACAACTAGTTAAAAAATTTGGTGTGATTGGTCGTACAGCACATAACTTTCTCTTACACTTTGGTTGTGTTCTGGGCTTGTCACACCAGATTTTTTTGTGTCGAGATATATTTAGTTTTCGCCGATATATTTGACTTCAACATGTAAAATTTATAAACATAGGAAAATATTTATATTTTGTTACCATAGCAACCATTTCTCCTACCTTTCCTAAGAAGTATAAAAGTAAAGTGGTCTAAGATATAAGATTTCAATGGCAAAAGGAGAATATACATTTCAAAGATCATCTGAAAAATAATTGATTTTTCAATTTTAATCAAAATCGTTGGAGCGAATTTTGAGAAAATCTAAAAAAAAAGTGAAAAAGTATATCAATAAAGTACTAGTACTTTGGCCAATTTTGTTCAAAAGCTTAGTGTCACGTGTCCCATGGGGGTACCTAACTTAAATATAAAACTTCAACCTCCTAGCCCTTTTTCGTTGTTGAGATATTTGTTCACAGACAGACCATGACAAAACTACGAAAAAGTATCAGGGGACCTCAAAACGTATACCAGGTAAAATAATTAGAAGCTAATTAATTTTTGAAAAATAATTTAAAAATTTCCAAAAAATAAATAAATAAATAAAGCTTGTGTTTCTAATTTTACCCCTTAGTTAGGCCTTATACCAAACTTTGGGTCTTAACTAGTTAACTACGACCTGGAGTCTTATTTAATCATATGATTAGCTTACTAAATGCACTTGAAAGTCTTATCCTGGGGATAGATATATAGTTAAATAGATGTGAAACAATAGGCTCTAAAAAGCAATTTTATTATAAATAAAATTATTATTTCATGATAAAAAAAATAAATTTTTTTTTCAGTAGGATCATTTATTAAAATGAATATTATCTTTTCGCATTGAAAATGTATTAATTTAACAGCTGTCATTTATCCAAGATATAAACAAACATTTATCCGGTCATCTTTCAATGGATAGTTTTTCCATGTGTTTCTAGAAAAAATTTTCACACATTTTGAAAACGCTTTTCCCAGAGGACAAATATTTATCAAGAAAATCAATTAAGTTGGAGAATTCTTTACACACATTTGAAGTATGATTAATTAAAAATATCATCTTTGTCTCTTTGTCAGGTATCTGATTTCTTTAAACTCTCATTTTTACTTTCTCTTACCTATATATTAATATGTTAATATATAGATATGTAAATAACATTTTTAGATTTTATTTATTTTTTGGATTATTGAAGTAAACTGGGGAAGACGCAGATAGCAAAAGAAAACCTTATTTCCCCCTCCAGAATTTTTAATTCTTTTTAGCCAATATATGTCCAAATATATAGGTCTATAAATATATAGGTCAAGTCGAAAATTCGATGTTGAGATTTTGATGGAAATACACGTCTTGAGGTTCAGTGAGTACAAAAAAGGGGGTCTGTAAACAAAATATCTCAAAAACAAAAAGAGCTATGAGGTTGAAATTTTATATTCAAGTTAGGTACCTCCCTGATACCTAATTCGAAGCTTTTGAACAAAATCAGTACTAGTACTTTACTGATGTACTTTTTTAGTTTTTTTTCGATTTTTTCAAAATTCACTCCAACGATTTTGATTAAAATTCAGAAATCAATTAACCCTTAGATGCTCTTTAAAATGTATATTCTCATTTTACGTTCAAAATTGTTTGAAGCACACTTAACTCTTCTATTTCATAGCAATTAATGCATAGGTTCTCAACGTGGGCGATAACATCTCCCTGTGGGCGTTTGAGACTTTCAGGGGGACGGTAGAAGACCCAGAGAAAATAAGGGGACATTGAGATGGTGCAGAAAGGGCGTGAGCAGATTAAAAAAAGTAAAAAAAATTCAAAAAAAATACACGCTAATCACGTACTAAAGTAAAGTAAAAATTAATTTTGTTTAATTTTTGTTATTGTAGGTATTGTATTCATTTTTATCAATAGTACTGTAGCTATGTTGGTAACTAAAAAGAGAAATTGGCTTCATGTTACTGAACGCGGCGACTTTCGGTTGCTTTTTAGTAAAATTGAGCCTGATACTAACTCCTTAAAATTCAACCTTCTCATTAGATATATCATAAATTTATGTTAAACTCAGAAATAGGATAGGGGTCATCTCCTATCTTTCGATTATAATTTAATATTACCGTGGCAAATATATTCGTGGCAAAAGCTGTTTTAAATTCGCGACTGGTGGTAAGTAAGATTAAGATGAGAGGGGGTGGGGGCTCTAGAAAAAAAAACATATTCTCAAAGGGGGCGGTGAGCAAAATAAGCTTGAGAAACTATGAATTAATGGGAAATTGGTTGGAATGGTAGCAAAATATAAATAAATATTTTTCTATGTTTATAAATTTTACATCTTAAATTTTAATATATCGGTAGAAACTAAATATACCTCGACACAACAGATGTAACAAGCAAGGAAATAAAGATTTCGGTTAAAAAAATTTTGCTCCCCTCCTTCCCCACCCAAATACCAGAATTTTCGTAAATATTAATATTATCGTTACGCGATCAAGGGCGGATACAAGGGGGGAGGGGTAAAGGGGTAATTATCCCCCCCCGCGATTTGAAAAAAATACTTTTTTGTAAAAAATTTATTTTTAATGTAAAACTTACTTAAAAATTTGATTTGTAATTATATTCTGGCAAAGAAGTACTGAATGCGCCTTTAAATTACCGAAATTAAGAAAAAATAGTGTGCTGTGCGACGAGTCACACCAGATTACCCCCCCCCGAGAAACACCTCTGGATCCGCCCTTGTACCCGATAAAAACGAGAAACTTTAATAATTATTCCCTTCCTTTCAATAAAAACTTCAAGAGAAAGATAGTTTATAAATGAGACGCTAGAGGCAGCACTTATCAAGAGCGCCTTGTAGTTATGTAACCCTCTTCTCATAACAGATCATTCGAATGCCTAATTAATAGGCATTCAAATTAATACCTTGGATCTCATGACAAAATAACAAGAAAAAAAGAAATCAACTTTCAATTTCCTAAGTTTAGTCAGTCACATTACATCAGATAACTATTTAAATAGGCGTCTGAACTAGGGGGGAGGGTGCATTTCTCCCTGGCATCCTATAGGAGGGACCAGGGGGGCAATATGTCTTCTTTTATTTCATTTATTTTAAAAAATGATACTTTTTTTTTTAAATAAAATCTTTAAAATTTTTTAATTTAAAAGGGTAAGAAATTCATTTTTGTCGAAAATATTTTATATAGACCCTATTGTATTTCTAATTTCTAAAAATATTTTATAATAATGTTTAATGGCTGGAAATATATTGAGGAAGAATAAATTTTGCCCGAAACGTCTGGACATTTAAAGGGAATTGAGAGCGTTTTTATTTTTTGGCTGCCTGCATTTACATCCTCCTAAAAATATTTTATATGGAATTAAAATAATAAAATTAAGATAACATGGAAACTTGAGACTTTATCCCTTCAAAAAATAAAAATAAAGAAAATTAAAAATATTTATTTCTTTAAAAATCACTATTTCTAGTGATTTTATCAAAAAAAAATTTTTTAGGCTATATGGTAGATTTGTTTAATACTATTTGAAGGATATAAATATTTTTAATTTTCTTTATTTTTATTTTTTTTAAGGGAGGTTGCTCCCCCCTCTGAAACAAATTCATTCCGGCCCCCCTGATTATTTACATAGACAAAATCTTATAATAAATTTGATAAGCTCTATTTTCATAACCAATTACACCTTTCTTTCGTTATTTTTATACATTTCGTCATTTTAGTTTTGTTTTTTTAATTAATTCAACTATTTCTTTTTTTTCTTTTTCTTGCAATAAACCCGGAGGCGATCAAGATGAAAACCAGGAGGAGATACAAAGTCGCTCTCCGATGTTTGCTCTGGTCAAAGAAGGTGCGGGTTCTTTTCGAGAGGGTCTGTGGGTGCCTCCGAGGATGGAGTTTCGATGTTTGTGTTTGTTATCTTGCTTGCGAGTTTTTTTTTTCTTTTTTTTTTCTCTTTTTTTTTTTCTTTACCGGAATCTCATGCCCGTAAGGGCTTGAGGTTTCTTTTTCTTCTGTCCCTTCATAGGAGTCGCATTAGACCTCGATTCCCTTGAGTCCATACTCATCCAAAACACGAACACACAGACATAGATGATCCCCGCGTGTCACAGACCATGTTTTCCCTATTCTACCTATTTTTTATCTCCTTCTATCATATCATCGAACAAACAGCTTTATTAGAAATATCCCCAGACGCAAGGGAATCGTTCCAAACAAACTAGGTCGGATCTGCATAATACAAGAAAATGTTTACAAGACGTTCAGGTCAATAGCTACGTTGTGTGAAAACAATCACACACGGCAAAAATATATACAACAGTCAAAAGAATTAGACTCCCCAAACATGTACAAAATGAATAAATCTTGAGTAGAAAGCAACCAATATACTCCAGGATTATTTTGATTAGAATAATCTCCCAAAGGAAATGGATCGACAAAAAAAAATTGATTTAAATTGTATATTTCCGATTGCATCTGCCTCAGATGAATTCAACTCTTTTGCTTGGGTCTGATAAATGGAAAACCGAAAGAATATCATGTATTTATACATGTAATTTATCGATATTGCAATATATTTACTTACATCAGATATGACGTACTCAGGATTCGCAGGGACTTTGCAGCCAGGAGATTAAATAAAAAAATCTTTTATTTAATTTTTATTTCGGTCGCCAATCACGACCTTCATCAGGGCAAATATTGTCAATTATATTATCTCCTGGCTGCAAAGTTCCTGCGAATCCTGAGTAAATCTTCACAGTCATAAAACATCAATTTATCGAATATGACGTACTATTAATAATCAATATCGTTCAGGAATTTTTCACTTCCCTAAGTGTTTTTTTTTTTTTGTAAATAAACATTTTATATTAAAAATCTTATAGAAAGACAATTTTGAAAATTTTGTAAAATTATTGAAAAATATTTATTCAAGAATTTAAATCCAAAAAATCAAAATATTTAAAGAAATTGAAGAATTTAAAATTTTCCCACAGTGGGGGTGCAGAGTCGCATAAGGAAGTCTTTAGCCCACAAACCAAAATGATATCTAAATTTCTTTAAAAGTAGTAAAATCCTCTGAAAATTTTAAATTTCGCCAAAATAGCCTTTAGGGGCAGAATTTCAAAAAAAAACTCCGAAATAACTTTTTAGAGATTCTTTTATGTAAGATTTTAGTCTAGACAGCAAATTGATTTCTATTATAGTTTAAAAGTAAAAAGTTTAAAATTCAAATAATATTGTATATTAATTTTTACCCAAATTGGCTATTTGGGGTAAGAGAGAATATAAAGATTTTATTATAAATTATTATTATTATTATTTATTTTATTTATCTTATTAAGGACTTTTTCGGCATCTAAGGCTATTTAGACCACCATCCCTATTTATTTTAAATGATTGGTAGCCAATTCAAATGAAATAAATTTTTCTCGCTTGGGACGGGAAGCGAACCCGGGACCCTAGGCACAAGAAGCTAATGTCTTCTCACTGGGCCACGGGTCACGGGCATTAAATTATAAAAAAAAAAAATTTCAATAACATTTACAGTTTTTATTAAAGCTTTTGTGGTTTGTATTATTTTTAATACGGGAGTTTTTAATTATAGACGATATTTTGTATTAACTATTTATATTTTTAATAAATAATTAATACAAAATGTGGTCTATTCTAATTAAAAACTTCCGTAATAATAATATTACATAAATTTCTTTTTATTTCTAATATCTTGATACATTTTTTTATCGAAGAAACCTTAACGTTAAAATTTAAAAACTCAGAAAGTTATAGAAATTTCGGGATGAAAATAATTTTTCTGCATTCACTACAAGCTTATAAAATTTCGTTTCGTAATTTCAAATGGGAGTTGCACAAATAGGGCGAGACAGACAGACAAAAAGAAATTATATATGGACGAAGGAACCAAGCGCCATTATGATCAAAATTGAGATAAGACCGCCATCTTGTAGGAAAAAGATCAACCTCTTTATTTAAATCACAAAATTATTACTCTGTTCACTTTTTTTGTATAAAACAAGAAAAAAAGTCATTGCCATTGGTTTTGTTTACAAGTGTGCAAATGAAATATCAGATTTAGGTTAATGGCTCTTGGTTTCTTCGTACATAACATCGTCCATATATATAGATTTTCACAACACGTTTGTAGAATAAGTGACGATTTATGAATTCGACAGTTTCATTAAAAAAATAAATAAATAAAACTATAAAAATAGCATCTTAACATTTAATTACGATTCTGAACTTTCAATAGCGTCAGTGTGCATATTTGCTGCTGCAATTCAACCAGCTCACTAATTTTCATTGAATTGCCCCTTTCGAGTGGACCGTGCATGAAATTAACACTGGATCATGATGTATCGTCCGCTCTGAAGCAATTGATCAATAAATGAATTGGTCATTTAGATTGCCTATCTTCCTAGCAAACAAAAACTAACCCTCAAATGAATGATTTATTTTGATTGACTTTATAAAATAGGTACTAAAGTAAAATTATACACCATAACTCCAATTTGTTGGCGTAATTTATGAAAAAATTCTCATATTTATTCTACCACCTAAATGATAAAAAATACAAATTTCAAGACACGTTTATAAATATCATTTAAAATATTAAAATTCTATGCAGATTTAATCAGTTTGAACATTCATTCTAATCCTGATGACGAATCTCAACAGTAAAATGTAAATAAATAAAAAATTACTCTTGTTTATATTAGAATACATGCACTTAAATGGAGAATTTTAGTAAAAAACAATTCGAATGGAAACAATTTTATAAAAAAAATTATTTTAATTTAAAAAATTAAGTATTCTAAAAGAACGTAAATTTAAAATCATAATATTTTTTTTTTAATGAATTAAGATTAATCACGAAAAAATAAAGTTTCAATGCAGGTGGATATATTTATTGTTTCAACCTCTACACATCGAATTTTTGACATGAATCGAATACTTTCTTTTTATATATTTCATATATTGGGTAAGAGAAAGTAAAAATTCGAATTATTGAGAGGCTGCTGGATTTTATAAGACATATTCCATTCCCAACAGAAAATATAAATTAATTATTCTTATTTGTAAAAAATATTTATATTAAAAATTTCATTTCAACAAATTAATATAAATCTAATAAATCATCAAATGATTATCATCTACGCATCTGAATATAATAGATATTTTAATAATAAAAAAAAAATTATTTTTATTTATTTATTTTTTTCAATATATTTAGTGGTGATTGACGCTTTTTCTCCCTTCTATAAAATGTATAATGAAAATAGATAAAGATCCGAGGTTTTGAATAGGGCCAACATGCATCGAGATAGGATAGGACAGGATCGGCTCCGGATATTGAACATGGTTGCTCATGTGATAATGTGCAAAAGTTGACAGTAACAGCCAGATGTGCAATGTGCCGGGGGTTGTCACTTAAATCCAAATCAAGAAATATAGCCAAGAATGTATTTTTAAGGGAGAAAAGTTGTCGGTTTAGAAAATTGCTTTTTTCAACCAAAAAAAATAAAAAAAAAAAAAAAAAAAACGGAAAAGTGAGACGAGAGAAAAAAAAGAGTAAAAGATTATAATACCCTAGTATATTGTTATTTTTTTATTTAAATTTGTATTTTAAAATTTGTTTGGATTATACTAAAAATGTTTATGTACAATTAGTTACAAAAAATATTTTGACGTGCAAACTACGTTCAATAACGGAACCATGTAATCCATATATATTTTAAACGAAAGATATATCTAATAAAAATTAAACATGATAAAATTTGTTTATTAAAAAGTTAACAAACAATAAAATACAAGCAAATCATTTTTTTCTGTCTAATTAAAATCAAAGCTTAGTGCACTCGGTGCTTACCGGAAATTTTATTCAATTTTCTATGCCAAAATGGCAAGATTAATATCAAAAATAAAATACTATTCGGCAACATGAAAGCAACGCAACAGCGACACGCCATTTCCTGAATAATCAAATGGAGAACCGGACACGACGATATCGGACGCTCATGTTATTGTCTAATTTTTTTAAAATGAATCTTTTCTCTTTTTATTACCTATATATGAAATATATAAAGAGAAAGTATTCGATTCATGTCAAAAATTCGATGTCGAGATTTTGATGGATCTTCACGTTTTAAGATCCCCTGAATCCAAAAAAAGAGGTTTTCGCGACATGATCTGTCTGTGGAAAAAATATCTCAGGAACTAAAAGAGCTACAAGGTTGAAATGTTATAATTAAGTTAGTCACCCTCCCACTGAGTGAAAATAAGCTTTTGAACAAAATCGACCAAAAAGTACTAGTACTTTACTGATGTACTTTTTCAGTTTGTTTCATTTTTCTCAAAATTCGTTACAAGATTTTTGTTTAAAATTCATAAATGAACTATTTTTTAGATGCTCTTTAAAAAGTATATCAGTGAAATTTTTCGTTGAAATCGTTTGAAGTACACTTTACTGATGTACTTTTTCAGTTTTTTGCGATTATCTCAAAATTCGCTGCAACGATTTTGTTTAAAATTCATAAATGAACGATTTTTTAGATGCTCTTTAAAAAGTAAGTCAGTGAAATTTTTCGTTGAAATCGTTTGAAGTACACTTTACTGATGTGGAAGCATTCGTAGCTCAGCGCCATCTATAAATCATCGCGTGGTCAAGTTTGGAACTAAAGTGCTAAGAGCAACTAAATATTAGGGTCCGACCGAAACAAGATTTTCAGCTGAAACCGAAACCGAATATTCGGCCTCAACCTTAGTTTCGGCCGAAACCGAAACTTGTATTTCCTATAAAAAATTTATATCATTTTACCTTTTTTTTTTTTTTTTGAAATTTTTTTCCCCTCCCGTAAAAATCATTTTACCTTTTTTTTAGGGAGACAATTTTTTCTCCTCAAGTGCAAATCATTTGACCTTTTTTATCCATGCGATGCTCATCCCATCTTCTCAGACTCAGGTTTCGGCTACTTTTTGACCGAAACCGAAACTAAGGCCGAAACAGGGATTTTTGGCCAAAACGGAATATTCGATCGGTTCCTACTAAATATATCTCGACACAAAAAATCTGGTGTGACCAGCACAGTGCACAACTTTCTCTTACCGATGAGTAAGAAAATTCTGAACACATTTACAATACTTTCTCTCCATATATATTCCATATATAGGGTAAGAGAAAGTAAAAATCTAGTGTGGTTGGTCGCACAGCACCCAACTTTCCGTAATTGAAAGTTATGTTTCTTTGCTTGTGAGATTTTTTGTGTCGACTTATATTTCCGGTAGGTCGTACATTCAACATGTAAAATTCATAAACATGGGAAAATATTTATATTCTGTTACTATCCTATCTTTCCTATAAAGTAAAGTGTGCTTGAAACAATTTCGAGGACAAAATGAAAATATATATTTTAAAGAATAAGTAATATATTTGAAATATATGAATTTTAATCGAATTCTTTAGATAGAATATTGATAAAATGGAAAAAAAATGATTATTAGAGATAACACTGTGCTACAAAATGAAACTTTTTTTCTGGCCCCGAGAAAATTCCTTCAGATTCTTAAGTAAAATGACCTCCTGAATCCAAATATGACCTTCGTTTTCCCCCAGCACGTGCCGTTGTCGGGGGGTAGCCCCCTACTTATTTCCACCCCTTTTCGTTAATTATAGGACCACGAAAAAAATTTGGAAGAAAAAAAGGAATATTTTAGCCTTAACATTTCTTCAGAAGGTCTAGAGAAGTGAAAAGTTAAAAAACATTAACATTTGGTTCAAAGGGGGGATGTGGGGGAGAATTTTGTCCCTTAAAATGCAAAAAAATCATTAAAAATGATAAATTTTTTCGGATTTTTTCACAATTTTTTACATATTCCAGCTGACAGACCCACCTCACCCTTCCTTAAACATCCCTCAACTAAAAAAAAATATATAGGACAAAGCGGGTGGCCCTTTAAGAAGCCCTTTTAAGAAGATGGAAGATTCACAGCTCAGTTGGTCAAATTGGCAAATATGCGGCTTTCATTTTTTTGGGCTGATCTTTACAAATTTAAACTTAAATATACGGATTCTTCTGTGTCCTTCAATATTTCCATATTTTATCTAAAGGGGTAGAAATTATTTCTTGTCAATAATTGAAAAAAATTATTCTTGCAAGGGCTTCGGAATCTCTCACACCCCCACCGCTTTATCCTATACATTTTTTTTTTAGTTGAGGGATGTTTAAGGAAGGGTGAGGTGGGTCTGTCAGCTGGAATATGTAGAAAATCAGTGGAAAAATTGGGAAAAATCAGAAAAAATCGATCATTTTTAATGATTTTTTTGCATTTTAATGGACAAAATTCTCCTCCACATCCCCCCCCCCCCCTTGGATCCAAATGTTAATGTTTTTCAACTTTTCACTTCTCTAGACCTTCTGAAGAAATGTTAAGGCTAAAATATTCCTTTTCATCCCTCCAAATTTTTTTCGTGGTCCTATATTTAACGAAAAAGGGTGGAATAAGTAGGGGACTACCCCCCGACAAAGGCACGTGCTGGGGGAAAACGAAGGTCATATTTGGATTCAGGAGGTTATTTTACTTAAGAATCTGAAGGAATTTTCTCGGGGCTTTATTTCTTGAAGCCCAGATGTTAATTAAATATTTCTAGCCATAAGATTGCCAAAGATATTTAATCAAATTCATTCTTTAATCAATCAAACACAAAATTAGTTTCCTCACGGCTTCCCTTTACATCTCAGACCAATTCGATGGACAAAGATACTCACAAAATTTCGAATTGGCCTAATATGCTTATGAAATTAAAATTTCATTGACACGAAAAGATCATAAAAACAGCATGCCATCTATTGGAGCTGCGTCACATTTCTAGACGCCTGCTAAGGCTGCAACCTCCCAAGTGAGGTGAAATGACGATCTTAACTAGGTAGAGCTTTATTTGAAAAAGATGGATTTTTTTTTCAATCAACGTTTAAAAATGTTATATATTATATTATATTATTTGAGTTCTATCAAAAAAATTTGTTAGAGTGATATGCATCATAATACTAATAAATACGATCTCTGTTAGATATAAAATTTAATATTTTATTTAATTTAAACAAATTGTATAAAATGGACACAATAAATGTTTTTTCGTACTCTTCATCAATTGTTTTCTTTAATAAAGCAATACCAGTGAGCGGACCTGTAACTCAGATCAGTGATCACTGATATCCCTGTTGCTTCCTATGTAAATGAATAGACACCCACACGCCGATATCGTATCGCTTTTGCATTGCTTTCATGAGTCTTATATAAAGTCTAAATTGCCTTCCTGTATATGAAATAAGAAGGCGATTAAAAATGGTTATGGTAGAATGTACAGTGAACGCCACAATTAAGTCCCTACCTGATAGCTAGAGCCTTAAGTTTATGGTGTATACTGAAATAATATTAATGACCGAAAAGGTAAAACGTAAAATCTGGTACAGATGATTTTATTTTACCTTTTCAAATTTAAAATTATTTCACCATATAGTTAAGGCTCAAGCTCACTTGAGGTGCGCGTCTCGGGGTGCTAATTTTGGGAGTTTCCAGCGGCCACAATTTTGAAGCTATCACCTCAAATTTTTTTTTAATTAAAGCTGTTTAAAATATCTACAACTTGTAGAAGCCCTTTTTTGGATTTTCGAAAAAATAAATTTTTTTTTTTAGATTAATCGTATTAAATAAAAGATATTTTAAAAAAATTCGTTCTATATCTTATAGATAATTAAATTAGTAATCATTGTGTTAAAAAATAATTAATTTTTTGCCTTTAATTAATTAGCTGGGATCTTTCAAATGAAATAGAATAAATCCCTTGTATCCCTACGGGAAAAACTAACGCCATCTCTTGCCGCCTAGAGTAACTCGGTAGTGAATCGTCTTCTAACGGCACCTTAATTGTGGCGCTCACTGTACCAGGTAGAGTTAGTTATGCAATCAAATATTAAGCCTCAAATGAAAAAATTATTTTTCTCAGAGTTTCGATATGTTTTATTAATTTCCCATCATCAGTCATATAAAATTAGACGGCCCAAGGACAAGCTAGAAAATTAGGGGTGGATATTGTGGTGTCACCCCCAAAACTTTTTTTTATTAGTCCTTTCGCCATATAGACTTTCACTTTTTATTTTCTTTTTATAGATATAAAGACAATCATTTTATAGAAAATTAAAAGAAATTATGGTGGGTTGAGTTTTTTTTTTTTTTCACGGTAGGGTGTTACCAGGTGCCCCCCCCCCCAGCTACCTCACTATTAGGTGCATAGAAATCCAAAAAAAAAATTATAATTAAAGTAGCAGGGGCGTATATAGAAATTTTTTTCGGGGGGCCTGAACTTAAAAACTTTTCTGCGGAAAATTTTTTCTTTTGCGGAATCAAAGTTTTGAACTCTGCGGAAAAATTTGTTGCGCTCATGTCTGTATATCCCTATATATGTATCTAGGGGCCTCCTCGGCCCCCCTCCCTTATATACGCCCCTGTAAAGTAGTGATACTGAAGTCCCACAAATAAAATTATTATTAGCAAGAATCTTAGCGAAATAAATTGTTAATTACTTTACATTAAGAAAATTAATTATTTGATGTGTATTTTATCTCCGTAATTTGTGTGTATTACTGGATGTGTATTCTTTTTTAAATCGAATAGATTAATGGATAATGAGTTTTTTTTATTTTTTTTAAACTCTCAAGGATTTGAATTTTTATTAACGTTTTAGACTTGGCAATAGATTTTCATCAAATTCAGAAAATTAAATATAAAAGCAATTATCGAAGACAATTTCAGATATTGCAACAAAAAGATGTTCTAAAAAAGTTTTTATTACTTTCTAAAATAAGTAAGAATTGCAATTAAACTTTTCTATTAAAGTTGATAATTTTTTATTTTTTTATTTTTTTTTTTTTGTTTAACTTTGATAAAACTTCAGATTTTTTTTTAATTTAGTTTTTTATGAAGCTTATTATGCAGAATTAGAATAGTGTTATTTCAATTTTTCGAATAGCAATTATTTGCTCTTAATTATAAAAGAGGTATGAAGAGACGAGAGGTTAAAGATAGTGGTAATATTGACAACCTTACAAGCCAAGGGGTGTGGATTCGGATCCCAGGCTATATGATTAAAATAATTTGTATACTAAATATTAATATGTCTAGGATAATTTTATCGCTAATAATTGTAGAAGAATTCAGGATTTTTTTAAAAACATAAATTTTATATATCAATCTCAAATTAGGATGAAAATTTAAATGCTCTATTCCAGGGTTTCTCAACCTTTTCTTTCTTATGAAACGCATATGATGTTCAAGTTCTAGGGAACCCTCCAATAAGATATAAAAAACAATGGTATTTATTTTATATTAGAAAATGTATATGTACTATTTCCCTCCTGCTTCAGGATCCCAGGTTAGGAAACGCTGCTCTAATTTATCCTTACCTAAACATTTTTTCTTTTGGATGTGTCCTACATTAGCTTATTTATACAGTGGCCTTAATTTTAAAACATCATTCAGTGAGCGTTTCATTCTCCAAGAGGCAATAGCCTCAGAGCAAATAAATACATCCTTATCTTTATCTTGTAATGAATTTGAATTTAAATTTGAAAAGAAAATTTAATTAGCTATAATTAAACCCTTTTATTTCCTAACACCAATTAGCAATAATTTATTGCATATAAATTCAAAAGACAAATTAGTCCGGGTCTTCGACAGAGGAGCGAGACGAGAAGACAAAAAGTTCGAGAGTTTTTTCGAGAGAGGTCCAGTTGACGAGCCGTGAGGAGGCTGCAAGGTAGGACAAAACAACCCCCCTTAGCTGGCTGGGCTGGTTGGCTTTCATCCCCCGTCGTCGGAGAGTGACTACCCCTTATTCCCCTTGGCTGACCGGGCTGGTTGACTTCCACCCCGGAGAGTGACTACCCGTTGATCCCGTCTCTTGGCTGGCTAGGCTGGTTAGGTTCCACCCCCCTGACTTCGGAGAGTGATTCATCCCCTCTCTTGGCTGGTTGGTCTGGTGGCGTCGACCTCCCGCCAAAGAGTGCTTAAAAAAAGCATAAAAATCTTGGATAAAAAGTTGCCCAATAAGCAGAAAATTTGAAAAAAAAGCACGTCATAAGCAATTTCTACTCATACATAAAGGAGACAATTACCCCCCCCCCCCCCCGAGATTTGAGAAAAATATTTTTCTTGAAAATTAAATTTTATTTTTAATATAAAATTTTAAAAATTATTAACTAAAAAGTTTATTTGTACATATATTCTGGTAAACAAGTTCAGAATGCAACTTGAAATTACCGAAATTAAGAGAAAGTCGTGTGCTGTGCGGCAAGTCACACCAGATTACCCCCCCCCCTTCCCCACTTCCTCGACCGGTCCACCGTTCATTTGTTTTAGCTTTCGAGTTCGTTCGGAATTTTTCGTTGAAATTCGTTAAAACATTTTCGTCATTCCAGAATGACGTCACATGTCGACATTCCGCACTGGTGGGAACACAAATCCACAGATCACATTTACCATTGAATTATTCATATCGTTGCTTTTTTTAGTGTTTTTGTTTAGTATTTTATCAAAACAGGGGCGAATTAAATGGGGGAGGCGGGGGGGGGGCAATCGCCCCCCCCACCCCCGAGAAGAAATTCAAACAGTTATAAAAACTAGTAATCTAAAGAAATTATGATTTCCGCTCTTTAATTTCAATTGAATTTGTTACCAATCAATTTAAATAAATAGGAAAGGGGTCTAAATGGCCATAGATGCCCACAAAGTCCTTAAATAAAAAAAAATCTGATGTGACTGGCACACAACTTTCTCTTACCCTTCGGTAAGAGAAAGTTGTGCACCGTGCTGATCACACCAGATTTTAATGCGAGGATAAGGTGGAAAGTGAATTTAAAAAGAGTAGAGACAGACGATAATGTTTGCAAGTGAGAGAATTAGAATTAGAATTAGAATTTATTAAATTAGAGAGAGAGATATATGTTTTCTCGGAAACAATTAAAGACAGAAATAAAATAAAAATAAATGGGAATTTAAATAATAATTGATTTTTAATCTAATAAAAAGAAAAAGATTTAAATTCGGTTACCATGGCAACCATTTCTATCTTTCCTATGAAGAACAAGAGTAAAGTGGTGTTCAGAAGATTTCAACGGCAAAATAAGAATATACATTTTAAAGAGCATCTGAAAAATAGTTGATTTATGAATTTAAAAAAAAAATCCTTGGAGGGAATTTTGAGAAAATCGAAAAAAACTGAAAAAGTACATCAGTAAAGTACTAGTACTTTTTGGCCGATTTTGTTCAAAAGCTTATTTTGAGATTCTTCAAAGGTACCTAAGTTAAATATAAAATTTCAATCCGATAGCTCAATTCCTTCATGCTAAAAATCTGTCCACACACACACACACACAGACCAATTTGCGGGACCCACTTTTTTGGACTCAGGGGACCTCAAGTGTGTACCCCGCAGTGTGAAAAAATATAGCCCTGTAAAAAAAATTTTTTCCGCAGGGTAAAAAAATTTGGTTCCGCAAAAAAAAAAAAATTTCGCAGGGCGGGGCGGAATAAATTTAGTTTCTTTAAAAAAAAATTTGTATATGCCATTGGTATGAGTAAAAATTGCTTATTAGATGCTTTTTTTCAACTTTTATGCTTATTTAACAACTTTTTATTCAAGATTTTTATGCTTTTTAAGCACTTTTTTTCCATTTTTTTATGCTTTTTTGTCCGGTCTCTACTTATAAATATTATGAAACGGGCTATGTTCAAGAAATTTTAACAAAACGGATAAAGGACAAGGAGAGATAAAAGTGGGGGGTAAAGGGTGAAATTATCCCCCCTCCCCCGAGATTTAAAAAAAAAATACTTTTTTTTTTTGAAAAAAAAAATTTATTTTTAATGTAAAATTTTAAAAATGAATACTTAAAAATTTGATTTGTATTTATATTCTGGCAAACAAGTACAGAATGCGCCTTTATATTAACGAAATTATGGAAAAAATTAGTGTGCTGTCCGATAAGTCAGACCATACCTTAAAGACATTTTATAAGAGAGTGAAAGAATTAATTGAAATTAATAAAAATTTCAATCTGATTTATACTGATATCGCCATTATTTCTCTCCTTCATGTTATGTTTTGTTTGGATTGAAACAGAAAATTTACTATTGTATACATTCAAAAAATAAAACTCATATTTTAAAAGTACAGTATTTATCTACTAAATTAGTTTAGTAAAAATTGATAAATGTTTTTACAAAAATTTCTATCATAAAATATAGATTTTAAAAGTTTCTAAAATACTGACTGCGCCATCTTTTGACCGATCATGTAACTATTATTCATATGCACAGTGTTTAAATTTGTTAATGTTATTTCTATAACAAAAAAATAAATAAAAAGTAAAAATATTATCTCTTAAATCATTAATAAAATGAAATAAAATGTTCGAATAATTTTTTGTTCACTTTAAAAATAAAAAAAAAAATAAAAAATAAAAAATTAAACTTAAAACCAATTAAAGGCTTTTTAATTAGAGTATAAAAATTATTATTCTTTGCAGGGCCGGAACTAGGAGATTTTTTAGGGGGCAAAATTTAATTTGCCACCCCCTCCTTAAAATTTTCTATACAAAATTCATATCATTTTACCTTTTTTTTAGTAAATCTTTCTTAAATTGCCGCCCCCTGATATCTGCCGCCCGGGGTACATGCACCTCCCTGGTTAATCTTAATGTCAGTGAGTTTAGGGAGAAATTAAAATAACTAAAAATAAAATTCCGACCAGCGAAACCTTCCTGGATAAAACAGGAGATGTAGCGGCCCTAGTATAATACACGGTTTTATACATGTATAAAACTACCACGGATAAAACTAGGTCGATGTAAAAAAAAACTGTAAAAAACCAAGTCCCCGAAAAACAGATAAATGATCAGAGTTGGGTTTTATACACGATTTTGCAGTTTTATACATAAATCGCGGATAAAACTTGTATAAAACGTATAATATGTATAAAACTTGTATAAAACGTATAATATGTATAAAACTCGAATGCGCATGCGCAAACCCGACGAGAAAGGAAATTCAAAACAAAAACATTTATGACTAGAATGAGTTATATTTTTTATTAAAGTGAAACTTTTTATTTATAATATATAAAAACAAATTTTCAAAAATTGATGATTGACAGAACTAAATTGATTTGGGTTTAGCTGTGGTTTGTTTGCAAAAAATTTTAACTTTTTGACCACAGAATGAATGGCCGAAGCGTTTATTGTTAATAATAACAAATATAAAATTCTAAATTCTAAATTCAATTCAAATGAGATTGTCACAGATGTAACAACCTTTATAATCTTAGCTGAAGAAGAATTTATAATCATGTACCTGAAAGCCACAGAATGAGTGGCCGGACTAATGAAACTGCGAAAGCCTAAACACCAAAATTCTAAAATTTACCTTTTTAAATAATTTTTATAAAGTTTTTTCTAAAAAAAATATAAATTTATAATGATTGGGATTAAAAGATTAAAAAGCAGGAAATTGTTATTATCTTAGGAATAAATGAGTAAGGCTGTATGCACATTAATCGAGTAAAAACGTTTTCGGTCAAAACGTTTTGCTCGATGCCAACGCACACCGATCGAGCAAAAACGTTTTCGGGCAATACATTTTGTTCGATGATGTCAAATCGTGACCAATTGTGTTTTGTCTCTTCGGTGTGCGTTGACCCATAGAAAAGCATTAAAAAACAGTTTCAGGCAAAAACGTTTTTGCTCGATCGGTGTGCGTTCACCCTAAAAATAACAAAATATTTTTATGTATATATACAATGCATTTATTTATTATGTTACAATTATTAAACACTTCACAACCAGTGTACTGTAATACAGGTATTGTTTAAAGTTTATGTATGCAATACCTTCTTATAATACATTTGGCATGAACTAAACATAAACAAGATTCAGTATATTCATACTTATTATCTTGACATTTAATAATTCTTTTTTGGATAATTTTATAGAATGGAAGAGAGCAAGTACAGATGCAGCAAATAAAGAGAGGCTTTGGATGCCAAATGCCGAAAAGAAGACGTTCCGGACAAAATTTTATTCGTCCATTCTCAGTCCTGGTACATAGAACAGAGAGGCTGAGGATGGACGAATAAAATTTTGTCCGGAACGTCTCCTTTTCGGCATCCAAAAGCTCTCTTTATTTATTTATTTATTTAACATCTTTTATTTGCTGCACCTGTACTTGCTCTCATCCATTCCATAAAGATGAGATGCTTTCCAAATGTTTTAATTCAAATTTTTTTTTTTTTTTTTTTTTTTATTAACCATAGAAAAATGCCTTTTGAAAGAACAAATTAAGATAAAATTAAAAACAGTAGTACAGTTTTTTCTTCTTTATCTATTATAGAAACCAAAACAAATATGACTTTTAAATATTTTAAAATCTAGAGGTAATAGACTTGCACCACCTGTCAGATTTCACTTTTCGGGCCATATATATTCTAAAATTAGTTTTCCATACGTTTAGTTCCTTGTCAGAAACCTAAAAAAATAAAAGCAAACTAAATTTAATTATTTGATATTAATTAATTAAAGAAAATAATAAATATACTTACAAATGAATTGATAGCTGTAGGTTAGGTTTCCATATTTAATTTTTGAATTTCATTTTTCAATTATTTTAACAACATTTTGATTATATTATTCACTAAATAAAAAGAAAACAACATCGTCAATGCTCTAAAACATTAAAAAATATGACATAAAAGCTTTTAAGCTGTTTTTTCCGGGGGGTTGGTTTTTTACATTTTATACATCGGCCTAGTTTTATCCGTGATAGTTTTATACATGTATAAAACCGTGTATTATACACGCCGGGATAAAACTTGCCAACTCTGTAAATGATTTGAATTTCTTTTCTCGTCGGGTTTGCGCACGCGCATCCAAGTTTTATACATTTTATACTTTTTATACAGTATTATCCGCAATTTTTGTATAAAACTAGAAAATAATATATAAAACCCAACTCTGGTAGCCACATAAAATTTGCAATATTCTTCATACTGAAGTTAGCTGATGGCACTGGGAAAAGTTAAAATTTTAAATTAAATTAATAAATGACTTTGAATATTTGAAATTTAAAAAAATAATTTTTTAAAAATTAAAAAAAAAAAACTTGTTATGTTTTTAGGGATTTTAGTTTTCAACAGTTTGTAAACAAGCAGCGCCTCTCGTGGAAAAAACTTTCAAAGTTTCAAACAAACGATATGAAATAATTTTTAAATAACTTTTGAATTTGATTAATTTGTTATACATCATTTTGATATATATATATATTTATATATATTTTTTTTTTCTCATTTAAGAAGTTTTTCATAATATATTTAAATAATTTGATTTGAGATGTCCATCGAAAACATCGTTTTAAATGAAAGTGAGATGAGTTATGTACTTCCAAATTGTCCATCACATTTACTCAAAGGAAGTCAAGAATTGGTTAATAAAATGAATACGGTTGCTCTCAAGAGGAAACAAGCTGGGTATATATATTTATAAATATTATCCTTCTTTCTATTTTGAGAAATATCGACATTTAATTTATCATATAAACATTCTCTTAAAATGATACCTGTATTTCAAATAGTTGAAAGAGTTGATTATTTTCCAAAAAAAAAAAAATTAAAATAATATTTGGATTATATTATTCTGTGTGATTATATTTTTTAAACTTCCTGCAGATTATGCTTTTTATTGGCATTTTGTTTCACTGTTTTTAAATTTCTTTGGACAATCTTAAACAGGGTTTTCAATTTAAGTGAATGATTCATTGAGAACTTTTCTAAATAAACCCAGTAAATTTATTATTTAATTGCAGACTTATTATTTATAAAGGAGATTATGGAATATAATGTCTGTGAAATGCCTTTGCATAGCCTCACCATTTTTCCAAACCACCACTGACCTATTCTACAAAAATGTGTTAACTTCTCGATATTGCAAATAATTCAATGACTACCAAACATATTGAATTTTTTTAAAAATTACTTATTAGAAAAAGTTGATAAATTTTGGGCACAGATGATAAATATTGAAATTTATACAAATTTAATGAAAATGTTCGTCTTTTTAATCTTAAAAAGTCAGCCCCCTGGCATGTACTAGCTCAAAAAGTGAACATTTAAATGCATATTTATTTTAAACTATTAGGTTTATATCATTATTATCCATATCGATATAATCTAAGATACTTTATTAAGCGTTGTTCAGTCATAAATTTTGATTTTAAATAAATTTACATTATTTTTTTATTTTTATTTCAAAATAGCAGTGAGGGGCAAAATTAAGTCCCACCCATGCATTTTCTACTTGTAATTATTCCATTGTTTTTCAAAAATATTATTTATTTTTTAATGGAAACTTTCATGGTTCAAATCTAGAAAATTTCCTATATTGATTTTCATTTTCTTTTATAAAAACAATGAAATAATCACAAGTTAAAAACGCATGGATGGGACTTAATATTGTCACTCACTGTACCTCGATCCGAGCATCAGTCCCCTGGCTCATGTTAAATTTGAAAAATATCTGATATTATACACTGTTGATTAAATAATTATATGTGTTTTATATAAGTTTAGGGTGTAAAGATGGCATTGGTGCCCAAACACCGTACGTTATCCATCTTTTATATACTTTTATTGTAATTTTTGTGTCGAAAATCAGCATGTAACAGTCAATTTGTCAGTTCCTTGTTAAGTAATATTTGGAAATTTATTAATAATTATTTCAACAATATACTGAATTTGCTCTCTTTTCATTGTTATATTTAATATATAAAAGAAAAAAAAATATTCCATACCAATTAGCAGATTTTTTGTGTTTTATATCAAAAACGTCAGTCCTTTGGAATTTTTTCAACCGTAAAGCTAAGAGACTGATGAGCTTATATATTAATACAAAAAAAAAATCTGAGTGTTACTATATAGATACAATAAAATTAACTTACTGTCTATCAAAATCATTACAAACAATTGAAATCAAAGTTACATATAGTGCATTTCAAATTCGACCCCAAAGTTAACCCATTTTTGTAGAATGACCCATGTATATATATATATATATATATATATATATATAGTTTGAATATTAGGCTGGGATGAGTAGAGTAAAGGGGTTGGAGAGAAATAACCAGCAAATTTATAGCTCCACCTGACGTCCTTTTATTTGGCAGATATTTCGATGCGTAGAACACACATCAGTGCCTCGCGGCATATATATATTTATTTATTTATCCAACATGTTAATAATCGCTAGATGTAGAATGGCTCACAATAAGATGCTGGAAATCAATGTAAGAAAATTTTATTTTTTGAACATCACTCATCACTCAGAGAATAAGAGGTTGAATTTTTATTTATGTTATTAAATAATAATAATTTTCTTTATTTTTAGGAATCCCGATTGGACTATAACTGACTTCGATTTAGGATGTAAAATGGGTCGTGGGAAATTTGGACGAGTTTATTTGGCACGTGAACGCCAATCAGGATTTTTAGTTGCACTTAAAATGCTATTTAAAAAACAAATTGTAAATTCAAACGTTGAAATACAAGTTCTAAGAGAAATTGAAATCCAAGCTCATTTAGAGTAAGTATATTTATAGTGAATTTGACACATTTGACAAATCAATCTCTAATGGAAGGAAATATACCGTTTGCTAAACTCTACTTGGAAAATTATGGAATTCGTTTTAGAAGTAAATGTTTCTAACTCTAATCCAGCTGCAGATATATATAATGTTCGCGTGCATTCATGACACCAAAGACGAAAAATCTGGTGGGACTGGTCGCAGAGCACACAACTTTCTCTTACATTCGGTAATCTGTGCTTGGCACTTTTGTGGCGACATATATTTAGTTTCCGACAGTACGGTACTTTCGAATTTCATGATGTAAAATTTATAAACATGGAAGAATATTTATATTTTGTTAACATGTCAACCATTTCTTCTATCTTTCCTATTTTGTACAAGAGTAAAGTCAAAAGTAAAGTGGTCTTCAGAAGATTTCAATGGCAAAATGAGAATATACATTTTAATGAGCATCTAAAAAATAATTGATTTTTGAATTTTAATCAAAATCGTTGGAGCGAATATTGAGAAAATCGAAAAAAAAAACTGAAAAACTACATCAGTAAAGTACTAGTACTTTTTGGCAGTAGATTTTGATCAAAAGCTTATTTTCATGCCTCAGGTGGGTGTTTAACTTAAATATAAAATTTCAACCTCGTAGCTCAATTGCTTCATGCTTTAAATTGAACACACAGACAGACCATGTCGCGAAAACCACTTTTTTGAACTCAGGGGACCTCAAAACGTGTATATCCATCAAAATCTCGAACGAGTTTTTGACATGAATCCAATACTTTCTCTCTATATATTAACATACATGAATGTTGTTCCTTTGGATGTTAAAAGGTTGTCTCTTTTAAATGTATATTCTCATTTTGCTATCAAAATTGTTTGAAGCACACTTTATTCTTGTAATTAGTAGTAGTCTTGTAATAGAAAACATCAGAGGAATGGTTGCCATGGTAACAAAATATATTTTTCCATGTTTATAAATTTTACCTCTATCGGCGGAAACTAAATATGTCTCGGCACAAAAAAACCTGGTGCGATCGGTCATACCAGATTTTTTATTTTCAAATTAAAATTAAAAATTTTCTGTATATAATTGTCAATCCTCTGTCCGTACCAAAATATCTCAGAAACTATTAAGAGCCAGAATGAAATTTTTTTTTTTTAATTCTAAAAACATCAAGATATATCTCTCGAATACAATCACATCCCCTGGTATCGTTGCGATTTGATAAAAATTAAAAATTTATCGTCAAAATTAGCATTAAAATAATAATTTTTTTTGTTTTATTTTTTTAGGCATCCAAATATTTTAAAATTATATAATTATTTTCATGATGACGATCGAATATATTTAATATTAGAATTTGCCTCAGAAGGTGAATTGTATAAACATTTAAGAAAATCTCCAGACAATAGATTTTCACCAGCAAGGTAAGATTCATATTTTTTATTTTTATTTTTTTAATATATAAATATGAGTCGTCCATTTCCAAAAGTGTCTAGTTGCATCGGGAACAACTTTTCAGGAAAGGAGAAAAACGTGTATTATATTAAACTTAAGAGTTAATTTATGACTGTTATGTTTATAAAATCTGTGAATAAATTAGCTGATTGACCAGAATAAAAGGAGTCAAAGAGGGAAATTTTAAAATTTTGCCTTCGGAGGCTTTTCCATTTGTTTTCTATATAGCAGTAATAAACTGTTTTAATATTCAACTTTGGAAAAGTTTTTAAAGTTTTGTTGCTAGTTTTGGAATTGGTCGTGTTGCAATTAGCTCGTTTTGGCACTATAAATGCAACTGGTCAGTATCAATCTACATAGCAAAACAAGAAAAAAAATTCCAACAAGAATCATTATTAGAAAGTGTAGAAATATAGGTCTGCACTATAAAAATGTCCCCTAGTTTAGCAAAATAAACAATTTTGTGGAACCTTGTCGATAGGGCTATTATTCATTGCAATTAGCAAGTTTTGGAAATGACTTCAAGACACTATTTGTTTGTTTGCAACAAGACAGTTTTGGAAATGGAATGAAATGCAACTAGGCTCGATTTGAATTTGTACCCGATTTTCAGTATTTGTTTTAAATAGGATATAGAAACTATTTTCAATTGTATTTCATTTGTGCCAACAACAATGCAATTAAAATCTCAACTTTTCAAATTTTGTCAATAGCCCTCGGGGCTTGGTGTAGAGGTTAGCGTGCTAACCTCTTATACCAAACGTCGCGGGTTCGGACCCCAGGCAGTCCGATGATTTTATTTAAGCCAATTGGATACCAAATAGCTTAAATAAGAATACCTGGACCCCATATATGTATATTAAATCAATAACGGTTATCGTCTAAAGTCTTAAATGGCCTGAGTTGCCGAAAAGACTGTGTGAATGTGTGTGTGAGTGTTGAGTGTGAATGAGAAAAAAGTGTGAATGTTTTTTTATAAAAAAAAAAAAAATTTTGTCAATTAAGCACTGGACGACTCATCATGGGCGTAGCCATCCGGGGGCAGGAGGGGGCGAATGTCCTCCTGGCTTGTCCTGAAAATTAAACAAATATATTTTTTTCCCATTGTTAATTTTTTTTTTTTAAATGAGAAAATAATTAATAATAAAAATAATTAATAATCTATGTATATATTAATTGCAACCCCCCTCCCTCCTAATTAGTGGTTCCCCCCCCCTAACAAGATGTCTGACTACGCCCATGCGACTTGAAATCACCAGTTGTATTATTTATTTTTTTTTTTTTTAAAGGACGGAAAATTTGTCAAACAAATTTTAATTTTTGTAATATTATTTTTAATGTTTTTTTAGGTCCGCTCATTTTATTCATCAAGTTGCTGATGCTCTTATTTATTGCCATAACCATAAAGTAATACATCGAGATATTAAACCTGAAAATTTGCTTCTTACTTATGGTGGAGACGTCAAATTAGCTGATTTTGGTTGGTCAGTCCATGCTCCTGCCTCCAAGTAAGTTTACTATTATTATTATAAACATTTAAAATAGGGGCGGGGCGAGTCCAGTAGGATGCTAATTAATTATGAGAATACCTTAAGTCTCTATGAAATATCAAATGACATATTATTTTAGATAATTCGTTGATTTTTGTTTGGAAATTAAAGAATAAATTGAATTAATTTGAATTATTTGTTACAGACGAAACACAATGTGCGGTACTTTGGATTATTTACCTCCAGAGATGGTGAAATCTCTTCCTTATAATGAGAAGGTCGATCATTGGTGTGTGGGAGTTCTACTCTACGAATTTTTATGTGGCAATCCACCATTTGAAAGCAAAAATCATCAAGAAACTTATACAAAAATTGTCAATGTTAAATATACTTTCCCTAGCTACTTTGAATTGGGAGCAAAACAAGTTATCTCTAAGGTATTTTAATCTTGTTTTATTATACGTATTTGAAGGGAAAAAAATTTTTTTTTGAATTGTTACTATTTGTTTGTTATGATATTAGTGCAAGGGCGGATCCAGAGGTGTTTCTCGGGGGGAGGGGGGGTAATCTGGTGTGACTCGTCGCACATCACCAGAGGCGTATATACGAGAAATTTTGTTTTTCGCGGAAAAAATATTTTACCTTTTTTTTAGAGACCCAAAATTTTTCCCGCCCGCGGAACCAAAAATTTTTCCATGTGCCGTCCACGGAACCAAAAATTTTTTCGTGTGCCGTTCACGGAACCAAAAATTTTTTCGTGTGCCGTCCACGGAACCAAAAATTTTTTCGTGTGCCGTTCACGGAACCAAATTTTTTTCATGTTCCGTTCGCGGTTTCTAAAATTTTTCCCGTTTTTTTTTTTTTTTTTTTTTTTTTTTTTTTTCAATCTCGGGGGGGGGGGGGGGGGGGTAATTATCCCCCTTTACCCCCCCCCTCCCTTGTATTAGTGAAATGAAACAAAGTTTGACTGGCCGAAAAGCACACAACTTTCTCTTATCATCGGTACTCGAAAGTTGTGTTCTGTGCTTGTCACACCAGATTTTTTTGTGTCGAGATTTATTTAGTTTCCGCCGATATATTAAAATTCGAGAAATAAAATTT
The DNA here is from genome assembly GCA_023213315.1 of Euborellia annulipes. Lineage (NCBI taxonomy): Eukaryota > Metazoa > Arthropoda > Insecta > Dermaptera > Anisolabididae > Euborellia > Euborellia annulipes. The sequence continues at coordinate 72,852 of JAKCPI010011627.1, read as the reverse complement.
AACATGGATTCAGGGGACCTCAAAACGTGTATCCAATAATTTCTCTCTATATATATATTACATATATACATAGGTAAGAGAAAGTAAAAATAGGATATGCCCTTCGCTCATTTACAGAATTACTAGTATTTAAATTAGAGAATAAAGTAGCCTCTTTTTCCTTTTTCAATACTTTAATTCATTTGCTTTTATTCAGTCTATACGATGTATTATTATATAGAATTGAAAAGAAACTTGGATATGACATGACCAACAAGATGTCTAATCATAGTTTCTAAAAAAATTTGGTGTCGCTGGTTGATCGCACAGCACACAATTTTCTTTTAGTTTGAGAGACGTAAAACACACTAATAAGTGGACCCTGTTATGCATTAGTGTGTCAAGCGCCAAAAAAATTAAAAATTGAGTTAAGCACGGAATATTGTTTCAAATGCTATAATTAATATAGAAGAAAATAAATAATGAATGAATGAATGAATAGCATTTTTTATGAAATATCTCCTAAAACAATTTATATTTAATGTTACTTACACAATTGACAAAAAAAAATTATATATAATCCAATGGAAACAAAAAACTTTAATGTTAATTTTCTCAAAACTCGGTAGATGGCGCTTGACACACTAATGCATAACAGGGTCCAAGTAATGTATAATTTACTCCTCTACCAAACAAACAGTAACACTTGAAAGGGGAGTTGACACACCAGATTTTTTTGATTATCATGAATAAAAATTAATTGAATTTATTATTAGAAAGATAATCAGCAAATAGATTTGTAATCTTTTATGTGAAAAGTTTATTAAACTCTTGTCGCCGAAGAAAACAGCCATAAGAGAGTATTTTTTTGACATGGAACGCATTATCATATTTTACATTTTTAAATTAAAAAAATTATTGGGGCAGATTCTTTGCTGTATTAGCTTGATAACAAAAAAAATTAATTTTCTTAATTGTTTAATAAGCCATTAAAAAAATTATAACTTTCTGTCCCAACATAGGCGCAACCAGGGGGGTAGGGTTTTAACCCCCCCCCCCCCCCCCCCCCCCCAGAAGATAAAAAATAAATAAATCAAAATATATATTACCAATAGAAAAGAAAAAATATAATCATTTCGGTCCCGCAAAATAGAAAATGTTCCGCGGGCGGCGCATGGGAAAAAATTTTTACGGACTGGAAAAATTTTTGGTTCCGCGAAAAAAGGGAATGTTCCGTGGAAATAATTTTTGGTTCCGCGGGCGGCAAAAATTGAATTTCCCCGCAGGGCAAAAAACTTTGGTACCGCGAAAAAAAAAAAATTTTTTTGAGATCAGCCCCCACCAGGAGCAAATCCTGGTTGCGCCACTGTGTCCCAATAATCCCTTATGAATTTAATTCATTAAACAAAAAACCGCTTATAATAATCTAGTTTTAGCTCCTACACCCCCTTAAGGAGAGGCAAGTTTGCCCTGTTGGTGAAATGGAGGGGAATGAAGGCATCAAAAAAGCTAAAGAAATGCCAGGCCCTTAATCAACTCCTTATTATTATAGGCTATAATTTTAATGGAATAGAGCCTCTATTCAGTAACGAACAGTCTTTATTGGGACGTTTCGGCTGGGATCAACCCTGCCATCTTCAGCCTTCAAAGAGCATATTTATATTTTTTATATATAAATAGAGTTGTCATGATTTAACAATACAAGTTGATTGCATTATAGGTCCAATGAATGTAATATTTTCTTAAATACCAACAAGTGATAGCATGAAGATTAAGCTTATAATCATTATATCTATATATATGAACCCTGTTATGCAATGGTGTGTCAAAGACCAAAAAATTCAAAATTGAGTTAAGCACGGAATATTGTTTCAAATGCTTTAATTAATAGTATTTTTTATGAAATATATCCTAAAAAAATTTATATTTAATGTAAAAGCATAAAATTATTTTTACAATATTTCAATGCAGGATTTTACATTTTGCAATAATGATTTATGTTCGTAACACGTTGTTTTTATGGTGTTAACAACCAATAAAAACTTATTTAAACTTAAATAAACCAAAATCCTTTTTTTTTTAATGAGAAATGAATCGTAGATGTCAAAATTTAATTTTTTGATATTATTCCTGATAATGAAGATGAGGATCAGTGCGATTTCGATATTAAGTCAATTTCATTATTATAACTTTGATTTACTGTTGCCATGTTCACTTCCATTCAGGAATTAATTGATGAGAATTTGTTATCACTTTGTATTTAATTTTAAAACGTTAATAGTATTTAAAATTGATTAATGTAATTTTGATAAAAAGTTTCTAAGCTATTTAGTATTAAATATAACCATAAAAGAACTTTAATAATATCTTCGTTTTAATTTTTGAATTATAATCTAAAATTATTTTATTTATTATTTATTTATATAGATATCAAGAGACTGAAGCATTTTTGCAAATTGCAAATTGGACTTAGAGAATTTTGCAAAAATAATTTTTTATATTTTATTGTTTTTCTCTAAATTAGTCGTATTTTTAGAGATAATTTATGAATATCTGCCATAATTACAGTATTTACTTGCACAATTGACAAAAAAAATGATATATAATCTAATCAAAACAATTTAAATCAGAAAAACTTTAATGTTGATTTTCTCAAAACTCGATGTTTGGTCTTTGACACACCATTGAATAACAGGGTTCATATAATCAGCTATCACTTGTTGGTATTTAAGAAAATATTACATTCATTGGACCTATAATGCAATCAACTTGTATTGTTAAATCATGACAACTCTATTTATATATAAAACATATAAATATGCTCTTTGAAGGCTGAAGATGGCAGGGTTGATCCCAGCCGAAACGTCCCAATAAAGAGTGTTCGTTACTGAATAGAGGCTCTATTGGCTGCATCCTCTTTCCATTAAACATATCAGCTACAGCCACGTTCTATTATAGGCTATAATTTTATCTTTCAAATTGAATAATTTATTTCTATTTTTTTTTTTTTTTTCAGTTACTTGTCTATGATCCAACAAAACGATGCTCTCTTGAAGATGTTCAAAAAAATCCGTGGATTGAAATGAATAGAAAAATATATTATGAAAAACAACAAAAATCTAAGTAATTATTATAGATTATTTAACTTAATTGTATTTTTTTTTTATCTTTTTTTATATTTTTTATTTTATGAATGTTCTTTTTTTTAATTTAATCTTTAAATTTAAATTTTTATTGTATTTCGGATTCCGGCCCGACCCATAGCTGGATTTATTTTTCCCAGTTGAATGAATATTCTTGATTCATTCACTGTATATTTTTGAATAAATAAATAAGTCAATTTAATTGAAATAAATAAATATATACTGTGTTCCAACAAGAGCTGCATGATTTGTTTTTTTAATTAATAATACACCAATTAATGAAATTTTTTTTTTTTTGTTTAAGTTTGTTAATTATACATGTAATAATACTAGAATTTGACTTTTTTTTTTTAAATTTTTAATTAGAACTTTAGAATTAAGAAATCGGTTCATACATTTTTTAATAACAATTCAAAGATTGATTTTATACAAAAGATAAGTATCCTACTACAATACAAAGTGAATCATATAGGAAAGATAAATATTATTTTGGAGAGATTTTTTGGGAGGATCAGGGGCGTAGCCAAGGTGGGGGAGTCCCCCCCCCAGGTCGGATCGAGTTAGCAAAATCAAGGACCAGTTGACAAAATAAAATTTAGAAATTAATTTATATTTTAATTAAAAAAAAATAAATTTATTTTCTTTTTACTGAATATAAATTTATACAAACACAGAAAAAATCATTAGGACTATTTTAAAAGAGAAAAATAAAATATTTGAACAAATAAAAGAAACCTCAGTCGTTCATTTGTTATTAGAAATGGAATAATTTTCTTTATTTACTATAATTGTAAAAAAAAAAGGAATTCCAATTAAACAATGTTTTTGTTAGAAATATAAATTTTACCATCAATTTTGCGCCATCAGCAGATATAGAGAAAATTAAATTTTAATAAATAATCTCCTCAAAAGCGACTCTTATTTTGAATTTTCTAGATATTTTTAAGTCGTCACCCCTTAAAAATATGCAGATAGTTGAAATACATAGAAAAAGAGGTCTATACTGTAAAGTTTGAGCCCAATCGGAGGTGGCAAAACACGGCTAAAAGTTTAGAAAAATTGCATTTTTTCCCACTTTTTTTTTTTTCAAGACACTCCTGAATATAATTTTTACCATCCCTGGCCAATGGTAAAAGATTCTACACATTCTTTACTTATTAGGGGTGTCCAACGTTGAAAAAACTGAAGAATTCCGATTTTTCTAAAATTTTAGCCCTGTTTTGTAGTACTACTAAATCGCCTACAAATTGGGCTGAAACTTTATATTTCTATGTACAGTGAAACCTCGCTTAACGAGCATAATTCGTTCCAGAATCATACTCGTAAAGCGAAACTGGAATCTCTCATTTGAAAAAAATTTTGCCTTAATTATATTTCTATCAAAAATTTTGTTTGTTTTTTAATATTAAAATAGCAAATTGAAGGAGGAGGGGACTTAACGTCCAAATAAAAAGAATGTGAATTGTACAGTTGGCAAATTGATTAAATTTAGTTGGCATTTTTGGCCCTTCCCCCCCTGAAAAATCTCTTCGCTGCACCCCTGGTGAGGATTAGAGAATATGCAATATATATGTATAAAACCCAATTCTGCCCATATATCAGGCCATTAAAAAGGTTCAACATTCTTCAACTTGATAGTTTTTCCAGCAGAATTTTCAAAAAATTCCATCTTTTGTTGACAATCTGTAATTCTTAAGTCGATGCATTTGTTGGTCTTGCTCACCTTGGGTCTTGCTATCTTAAATTCTGAACTAGTCTATTTTCAATAAGGCGTTAAGAAACACTGCTTCAATTTTGCTTAAGAGATTTTGGAATCACTCGTCATCTTCCATCACTAAATCCCTGATTTATATTCTATATTGAAATTATTTTTTTAATAAAATCTTTTACTTTATTACGTAAGAGTTGATCATCACAAAAATAAATAATTTTTTCTAACTTATGACATGATTGTATCATCTTTAGTAAAGTATCTGTAAAATCAATTCCTTTAATTGAGAAAATTTTAATATTTTCACAAGTAGAAATGAATTTAGAGATTTGAGAATCAGCCATGGGTTCCAATTCCCATGTATATATAAAAAGTTTTTCAATTTTTATTAAACCTTGAAGAAAAATGCTTATATCTTTAGTAATTTGTTCTAATCCATAAACGTGAAAGATTTTAAATTCTCATGATAAACACATCGATTTTCTATTTTCCAATGTCCTAGAACAGCTAAACTCTCTAAATTTGGACATTGTTCAAGTAACAAAGTTACATTTATTTTATCAATTAATAAATCAAGACTCTTAACTTGTAATCTCATTTTTGATAAATTTTCTATAATTATTTCTTCATTTTCAGTATATATAAAAAAATCTGATAAATATTTGAAATTCGGTAAATATTCAATAACTTCATTTTTTGATTTTATTAACGCCATTGTTTTTAGAGATGGATAATAACGATGGACTAATTGATTATTTGCTAAATCATCTTTAGAATCAATAACAATTTTTTGTAATTTTTTTGGTATTTCCGGTTCTAATATTTTTAATGCATCAACAATTGCAGGCATTTCACAAATTTCAATATTTGGAAATCTTTCTAGAATCTTGGCTGTAATCATTGGATTTCTATTTTCGTCACTAATATTATAATTACCATTCGAAAACGTTAATTCCCGAAGATTCTCATTTATAGGCCATTTTTCTATTATCTCAACAGACCTCACCATAAGATGATCACCAGAGATGCGCAACTTTTCTAATAGAGGACAAGTTTGTAAAACAAATTCTATAAAATCGTCAATTTCATCCAATTCACCTATGTTTATATTTAATATTTTTAAATCAGTCATAAATGGCAATACAGATTTGATGCAGCTGTCCTGAAATTTCCAATCCATATCGAAACGTGTTAAATTGGGTCTATACAAATCAAGAATTCTAATAATATCACTTTTAAAAGTCGAACAATTAATAACTTTGTTCAAATCCGAATCATTTTCATCAAAATTAACAAAATCAGAAAAGTCATCATCATCATTCCTCGGGTACATATAGGGTGCATATGGAATCAGGATTTTGATACAATTCCTTCGTATGTTCAGAAAGAAGTAATTCGATAATTCTCGTCTGTAAAAGAAGATATCGTCCATCCGAATCTTCATTATACAAACTCAACAACTCATTCATCAATTTATCAATAATACTTTGTGGAAATTTTATTTGAATCAAATCTCTGAATTGATTCAACTTCATTTGACTTTTATAATCGTTTGAAGTGATGAATTCTAAAAATTTATCTTTAAAATATTTCTCCATGTGTTGCTTTAAAGTTCTTGGCGAAGGCATTATGAATCTAAAAATTAATATTTTCAACAATTCAAATTATCTGATTAAATCTTTAAAAAAATATTTATTACCATAAATAAGCAAAAAGAAAAAAAAAAGGCCGGCGATCCAAAAATGATGAACAACAGTCAGGTGTTAAGCAACGCCAAGCAGTGCTGAAAACAAGGGGGGGGGGGGGTAATTACCCCCCCACCGCGAGATTTGGAAAAAATACTTGTTTTTTTAAAAAAAATTTATTTTTAATGTAAAATTAAAAAAAAATTAATATTAAAAAATTTCGGTTCCGCGAAAGAGGGAATGTTTCACGGGCTGCTCATGAAAAAAATTTTGGTCTTCCCGCGGATGGCAAAAATTTAGTGTCTCTAAAAAAAAATTTTTTTGGTTCCGTAAAAAGAGGGAATGTTCCGCGGCGGTGTGTGTTGGAAAACTTTGGTTCCGCGAAAAAATTTTTTTTTGAGATTACCCCCCCCCCTGAGAAGCATCTCTGGATCCGCCCTTGGCTGAAAATTGGGATCGGTGGCCCCCCGTTAAACAAGAAGTCATCAAATATATATGGGGCATTCCATGCCAACCCGACCACTTTGGACCCGACCATTTTTGATTTGGCATATGTCTGAGAATTTTTTCAAATTTTTTGACCCAGCCAAAAAGAAAGTTCAGCATTTACAAAAAACATCGACTTTTTTAAAGTGAAACTTTATTTTGATCGACACAAATTTTTTAGTTTCTCTATCAGCATGTCGCGTTACAAGTCGTGACGTCAAAAGCCGTGACGCTACAAGTTGAGACGTCACAAGCCATGACGACAAAAATAGGAAAGTTGAAATTTAATATATATGACGAATTATAAAAAAATAATTGTGAGATTTAATTTTTCAATTTTTAAATTGATAAAATATAATTTTTAAAATAATTTAAAATGATTCAAATACTAATTAAATATTTTTCTCAGTTTTTAATTTAACATACGCCAATTGATTTCCCAATATCATCAGGGCCGGAACTAGGAGATTTTTTAGGGGGGGGGCAAAATTTAATTTGCCGCCCCCTCCTTAAAATTTTCCCTGATCTCAAAAATTTTTCTGCGAAATTTTTTTTTTTTCGCGGAACCAAATTTCCCGTCCGAAAAAAATATTTTACCTTTTTTTTAAGAGACGCAAAATTTGCCGCCCCCTGATATCTGCCGCCCGGGGCACGTGCACCCACTGCCCCCCCCCTCCCCTAGATCCGGCCCTGATTCTTTGTATCGTATTTTAATAAATAAATCAATAAAAAGAGAGGATGTGAGCCAAACAGGAAAATTTCCAATAAGTCGTTTTGATAACTTACCTACCCCAACATTAAAATAGCAGCTGAAGGACAAACTTTAATGCTTTTACATAGGGATTTATATGATAATGTTTGTTTTTGAGTTATTTTGGCTCTCTAAATACTCAAAGATGCCAAAATTTTGTGATATTATCAATTGTGCTCGTAAAGGATATCAAGAGAAGTACAGATTCTTTACAGAATTAAATTTTAAACATAAAATAAGTTGAATGAACTGTCAGTGTCAGAGGTTATGCTCAATAAACAACAAGAAATTTGACTGAAACGAAGTTCAAATACACTTTAAACACTTTATCTCAGGTAAATAACAAATAAAAATATATATTTTGTTTCATATAATGATTCAAAACATTATTTAGGATAATCAACAAAGGTGAAACGTCTCACAAGTGACAAGTGGGTCTCTCCTAGCTTGAATAGTGCTTGAATATGTGTTATAATTAAAATAAACTGATATAATCTAAGTAATAAACATATTTAAATAAAAAAGACAGCGATATGAACAACAAAGGAAGGGTTTAAAGGAATGTTTACTTTTCTTATTCCAAATATGATTCAACCACCCATTCTACATTTACCTATATTTATTTCCATTCATTCATTGCAATTATTCATTATTTTCGAAATAATTTATATTTCTACTTTAAAATTTTAATTACTTATTTACTTGTTTTTTTTTTTAGTTACTCTGATAGATTCTCATATATACCTGAAGAAAGGCAAAATAAACTCTTGGAATTAAAAAAACAGATAAACTAAATTAATATTTATATTAATCTTTCTATATTAAATTAATATAGGCCTAAAAAAATAATAATTATATGTTTTAACACATTATTTCATAGATCTTTATAAGGTAAATGTACATATAATAAATAAATACAAACATTATATCAGCTATTTCTTGTTGTAATTTTATAAAAACCCATCCTTCCTTGTCTTTATTTATTTTTTAATAGCTATTAACAGACAGATTTTCCAAAAGATATTAAATAAGGACAAAAATAGATAAATTAGAAATTTTCACCTTAACCTAAGAAAATTGTTCTACCTTTAAATCACATCAAATTAAACTTGTTTATGGATAAATAAGCACCTATATAAATCTAATGATCCTATTTTATATTAATATTTAATCAAATAGCTAAATTGAAAAGGGTGAATAAATAGATCCAGAGCTAGTATTATATCCGAATAAATTTGCCTGAATACTAGCTCTGGATCTATTTATTCACCCTTTTCAATAATATCCACCAGGCTGCCCCTATCTTCATCAAATAGCTAAATATAAGCTAATTAACCTGATTTAAAAGCGCTTCAATGTAAAGCCTATGGGCGAAATAGCAAAGTTTGTCCTTCAGCTGCTATTTTAATGTTGGGGTAGGTAAGTTATCAAAATGACCTATAAAAGAAAACTTTTTTTTTTTTTTTTGAGAGGCCCCGGGCCCTCGGGGTTCAGGGATATACGTTATTTTAAAAATATTTTTGTGTATGGAGGAGGGGGATATTTAAAAATGAGTTCGCCCCCGAAAAATTCAATATACACCTCTGGTACAAAATGTTTATAGGCGCCCTCTTCTAGTGACGCCCCAGGCCCCCAACTGTCTCGGTACGCCTCTGTTTAATCATGGCAATATCCTCACTTGGATGGATTGATATGAAAAAATTTGGCGTAGAAAAATAAAAGGAAAATTAGATTTCTAATCATCACCTATTAATTTTATCCAATTGTAACCGCCTAACAAAAAACAAAATTAAAATATACCTTTCAATATATAAAGCAAATTCATTTTAAGAAAAGATGAATTATAATTTGTGGAGTATTAAAAATAGGAAAGACACTTTGATATCATCTCAGATTGAGGGACATCAAGCGGCGAGAGTTCGAACTAAATAACAAGCTTGCTGTTGTATGATTTGATTATCCTATGCACGTGACAATCAAGTTCCAAGAATACCTTTTTCCAAGTAAAATGATTTTTATTAGAAATCTTTTTTAATAAAGAATTGTTAAAATGATAAAAGACATTTATATAAGAAAAAAATAAGAAATAGGATTTTTATTAATATGGTAGAAAATTTTTTAAGATACACACTTTTACAAGAGAATAGAGAGAGTGAGAATAATTAAACTATAATAAATATTATAAATAGGCCTACCATTAATAATAATCCTGAGTCGACCTCGCAGTGTGAGACTAAGACGAAGAAAGTTGACGACCATCCAAAAGCACTAATCAAAACACTGATGAACACTAATAATCACAAAATAAAAAAAAAACTTTTTAATAATAATCGCGAATATGCAGTGAAAGAATGGCGCGTTAAAAGGCAACTGCAGGGGGGTGACACGAAGCGGCTATTCGTGATACACAGTTTGTGTTTAACATCAGCTCCGCACCTAGCACCTTGGCGTTGCTGTCGCATGCTTGGCCTGTGAAATGGGTGGAGTTTAAAAAAATGTTTAAAATTAATATTTGTCACATGCTGACAAGGGCGGATCCAGAGGTGTTTCTCGGGGGGGGGGGGGGTAATCTGGTGTGACTCGTCGTACAGCACACTATTTTTTCTTAATTTCGGTAATTTAAACGCGCATTCTGTACTTGTTTACCAGAATATAAATACAATTCAAATTTTTTTAATTTTTAAAATTTTACATTCAAAATAAATTTGTTTTCGGAAAAAAAAGTATTTTTTTTTTTTAAATCTCGGGGGGAGGGGAGTAATTACTCCCTTTACCCCCCCCCCTTGTATCTGCCCTTGCATGCTGATCATATGCACATGATTCAGACTCAATACCTTGGTTCAGACTGTGGAGGTGTATTTTTGATTGTCTCACCAATGCGTTTTCTACTTGTGATTATTTCATTGTTTTTATAAAAGAAAATTGGGAATTTTCTAGGTTTGAACCATGAAAGTTAAAAGGAAATTGATTATAATAAGAATGAAAAAAAAAAAGTGCAGGAGATGGATTTGAACTCGCGAAGTTTGGTAAAGTGAGGATGAAAAAAAAATTTTTAGTCGACCACTTAACCCATTCAGCCACCCACTGATTAATTTATTTGAAAAAAATTAAGCCATATGAGAAACATTGAATAAAAGACGTATTAAAAAAATTTTAATATTGCACATATCATATATCATTTTTTATTACGTTTTATGCAGATTAATAATTTATAATCGAAATATTCAATAGCATGCCTAGTTTTCGAATTATTCAATAGGCAACGTTCAGATTGTGAATGTCTTAAAGTAATAAAACCAAAAACTCTATATATCAAATGATACATGTTATTAATTCTTGAATTTCTCCTGATTCCAAATAACTAAACACCTTTTGATTATATGATCTAATTTTAGAGATATTGGCGATCAAAGTTAAGCTTATTTTCGATCTTAATGACATCAACACTCAATTTTCTATATTATCGAAAAAGCTTATTTAGCATTGTCTGATTAAAACCAAATTTTTACCAGAGATTTATAATTAAAATATGAGTTTTTTTCTAAAGTTTCATTGAGATTGGTAAAGAAATAAATAAAATATTGACTATTTTGTAATTTTAGTTTTTGAATTCGGGATCCCGGATGGGTAAAGAGAGCGCTCTGTGAACCGGGTCTAGGCTTGAATCTGAGATCCCAAATTCTAAAACTCAATTTACAAAATAGTCAATATTTTATTTATTTCTTTACCAATCTCAATGAAACTTTAGAAAAAACTCATATTTTAATTATAAATCTCTGGTAAAAATTTGGTTTTAATCAGACAATGCTAAATAAGCTTTTTCGATAATATAGAAAATTGAGTGTTGATGTCATTAAGATCGAAAATATGCTTAACTTTGATCGTCAATATCTCTAAAACTAGATCATATAATTAAAAGATGTTTAGTTATTTGAAATCAGGAGAAATTCAAGAACTAAAAACATGTATCATATGTTATATAGAGTTTTTGGTTTTATTACATAAAGACATTCACAATCTGAACGTTGCCCATTGAATAATTCGAAAACTAGGCATGCTTTCGAAATTTGGATTATAAATTATTAATCTGCATAAAACGTAATAAAAAATGATATATCATATGTGCAATATTAAAATTTTTTTAATTCGTCTTTTATTTAATGTTAGTTATATGGCTTATTTTGTCTCAATTAATTAAAACAAATGGTGGCTGAATTGGTAAAGTGGTCAAACTGTTATTTTTTTTTCATCCTCACTTTACCAAATTGTGCGTGTTCAAATCCAGCTCATGCACTTTTTTTTCATTCATTATATGACAAATAGACAAAAGCTGTTCTTTATTCTCCTTAAATTTCCATTCAGTTAATGGTATACAAACTGGAGCTTAATTTAAATCTTTAAGAAATGGGAAAGATGTTACACATTTGCTAAAGAAGCAAATGGCTCAAATTCAATCTCTCCTTGAAAAAATTTTTTTTTTTTCTTTCCCCAGCGTCATGTTTAGTTATGTATATTCCCTGATAGATGGCGTTAAGTTTAAAAATTTCTATATGTCTGAATCCAATTAAATGCATCAAACACCTTTAATATTATTAACAAATAAAAATTTTCAACCATTATTAAAAACAACATTTTTTTTTTATGTATGTATAATAATAATTCTCTTTTATTGAATATTGATATTTTTTTTTTAAACAGGTTTATTACAAAGTTCATAACCTTTTGACATGGCATTTCCTTCACTGAAATCTTATAATTTTATTGAAAAAATCGGATCTGGAAGTTATGCAAACGTATATAAAGCAACCAAACAGGTATTAAAGGAATTATTTTTTATAGAAATATTAAATTGTTATTTTCCTTATCAAATATTTATAATCACTTCATTTATCTAAACGTAAATAAAAAATTTATTACTTTTAACTTTAAGTGGTTACTTGTCAATTTTGAGATAAAATGCTCAAGGGAAATAAAATTATTAAATTTTATTATGTATTTATTTGGAGACTCAAAATTGACAATTAACCACTTGAAGTTAAAAATATTTTAAAAAAACTTCTCCAGTTTCATATAATTAAATAAAAAAACTTGTCTTCTATTTAACTTATACATTCAAACAATTCTTGCTATATTAATATTATATAAAAGACACCAAGGGGGAATTGACATTCATAAAATTATGTTTTTAAAGTGATTGTGGTTGATACTTAAAAAAAAATGTGTTTATCACAAGTAATAAACAAAAATCGCTAACCAGTAATTATTTTCAAATCTTTTTATTATTGATTTCTATTTATAACAACGTATCAATGATGTGTTCAGTGGCCAAGCGAGGGGGGGGACATCATTCCCCTGGCGCTACTCACAAAGGGTCCGCAAAACAAAAAATTGCTGGATAATTTTGTCTCAAATTTAAAGCCTAGCTTGAGCCTATGACTTTATTTATTTTACTTTATGGGGGCGCTAAAAAGGTATTGTGCCCCGGGCGCGAGTTAATTTCGCTACGCCACTGTGTTCTACAAAAATGTCTATCGAGAGCCACAAAAAAATTCGTCTATTCTTTAAATTTATCCATATCAAAATTAGATATTCCTATACAGGGGCCATCTTCAGTGCATATATTAATTTTTTTGAAAGAGATTGTCAAAATTATAAAATAATTGAGAAAAATTGAGCTCATGGGCTTCGTGTCTGGACGTTCTATGTCAGTATATGATTTAATTAACTAATATTAAATATTTGCAAAAAATTGAAGTGGTGAGAGAGAAAAAGTTAGATTGAAGTACACTTTACTGATGTATTTCAGATTTTTCAAATTAATTTTCCGGCTCTTCCCCACATAGATCCAATGTTAAATCCCTATGGGGTTAATACACGATGTTTTTCTAGAATTTTCCTTGATACGTCAAATATCCTATTATATATTATAATTGAATTATTTGTTTCCAGGCGAATAAAGAAATCGTAGCAATCAAATGTATAGAAAAAACCAAACTCTCCTCCGCTTTAATTGATTGTATTATAACAGAGATATCATTATTAAAAAACTTGAAACATCCAAATATAGTTGAAATGAAAGACTTTTGCTGGGACACAAGGTATTGTATTATACTATTATTAATTATTAGTATTTTCCTTTTTTTAATATAGAAAATTTAACAACTCTTCTTTTTTTCTTGACTTCTTAATATATTTTGAAAATTTTGCCTTTTTTATTTACTTTTTAAATAAAACAATAACCAGGAAATTTACAATTTCTGGTTTGTTTTTTATCCAGATAGGAAATTTCTTTTTTCTTTATATTCTATCAATATCAAAATACATGTATAATTTTCTTAAAGACAATTTATCTCAGTGAGATGGCGAAGTCAAAGAAAAAATTCCTTTCAATTTTTAATTCTTTTATTGTTTTTATGATTTTTTTTTCTGCCTCCTTAATACTTATCTCTTTTTATCCATGATTTATATATATACAAGGTGTGACTATTAAATAACGAGACACGCCGTAAGACATTTTATTTTGTTTTCATACATAATTACTTATCACCTTCAAAATACACCCCTTCTCTATCCCTACAACGTTCCAAGCGAATCTTCCATTGTTCGAAATAGCGTTGGAAGTCTTCTTCTGTCAGCTCCTTCAGGAAACGTTTCTGTTTTTTTTTTCACAGCTTCACCGGACTCAAATCTTGTTCCTTTTAATGCATATTTCATCTTAGGAAACAAAAGTCCCACGGTGCAAGATCTGCCGAATAAGATTTTGACAGATTGTTGGAAAACTCATGATTTTTCCTTCTACAATTCGGGTTATTTTTTCACGGAGTTCAACAATAAAGTGAAGGTAGTAATGTTGATTAATAGTTTGACCTTCAGAAACCCAATGAAGGTACACAATCCCAAGAATATCGAAAAAAAAAAAAAACATTCGAGCCTTTTTGACTCTCCCAGTGTTAGACCATCCGACTTAGCGGTTCTTACGCCGTACAACTTTTATCTGTTTCCTAAGGTGAAATCTGCATAAAAAGACACAAGATTTGAGTCCGTTGAAGATGTGAAAAAAAACCGGCACCAGTCGTGAAGGAGCTGACAGAAGAATACTTCCAGCACTGTTTCGAACAATAGAGCATAGTAGGAATAAAGGAGGGGTGTATATTGAAGGTGATAATAAGTAAATAGGTATGAAATCAAAATAAAATGTTTTACAGCGTTAGTCTCGATATTTAATAGCCTGACCTTATATATATATAATTTTTCTCGAGTTAAAAAAATACAAATGTAAATATTTACAAATAAATTACATTGAGTGACCTATTTATTAAATATCTTCATTTAATTTTGATATAAATGGTATTTTAAAAAGAAAATCAATTTTACTACATACATTCTTATTTTGTTTTCTATTCTCTTGATAGATCTAACTTATTATTTATTTTTTCTAAAAACAAAAAATTTATTTCATCTCTTTTTTTAATTTATATATATACACAGGAAGTTTATTCCTATTGCAGGTGTTAGGCAATTAATTCAATAAATATGACTTTATTTTTTTGGTGAAAATTTTAATTCCGACTACCAGCTAGCAAGAAATAAAAAAATTTTCACAAAAAAAAAATAAAGTCATCTTTATTGAATTAATTGCCTAACACCTGCAATAGGAAATAAACTTCCTGTGTATATATATAAATATATTTCTACAATCTTTTTTAATTTTTCCTATAATCTTTATTTATTTTAAGGTATATTTATATTGTTATGGAATTTTGCAATAAAGGAGACTTGTCAAATTTTATAAAAAAACGAAGACGAGTACCGGAAGATATTTGTAGAAAATTTATGCAACAACTAACCTTGGCGTTAAAATATCTAAGAGGTCAACAAGTTTGCCATATGGACTTAAAACCACAAAATATTCTTTTAAAATATGATTCGGAACTCATTTTAAAACTAGCGGGTAAGTTATATTAAAAGTAGACGACCAAAGAATTTTCATGAATAAAAATTCGTAAATTTGTTATAAATTGCGAGGTGGAGGAAGACTGGGGTCTTTGGTTAATTCGGGGATTAAAAGAAAGTAATTTTGATTTATTTTTTAGAAATTAGATCAAAGGATTGTTGACCAGAATACTTATATAAATCTTCTTATACCTGTATATAAATCTTCGTCTTATTATTCCTTGAGTGCGGGGTCGGCGGATCTCACTGTTCCCTCCACTTCCCCCTAGTCAAAAATATAAATAAATAAAAATTTTAAATCTTCATTCTTATTACGGCTTCTCCTTTAGAAGTTTGCGGATCATTCTGGGTGTTTTCACCTGCGCAGACTACAAACCAAACCGGAGTGGGAATAATAAGGCGAAGAAAGAAGAAGATTAATATACAGGTATATTTTTTGAAATTGATCTCTCACCATCTTCACCATCTCCGTATTCTGGTCAACAATCCTTTGATCTAATTCTGAGCCAAGAGATTCTTTTTCTCCCAGCACCTGTTCGTTTCTGGTTCTTCTAATATTCTAAGCTCGAGGTGATGTTATCTGGCACCCAACAGACAGCTTTCTTTTTTTGATGGTACCTAGAAAAAGATTTTTTTTTAATTCAAGACATATTTACATTTATTCCAAGACGTTTTGAACTTTTGCGTCTGCTTAATTTCTCTATTTTATTAATTAATATAAATATTTACCAGGCCATATCGTTCCTAAAAAAGATAGCTTAGACTGCATGATAATTTCTAACTGGCCTTTTTGGGGTTTAATCTTTTTTTTGGCAATGCAGAAATAAAAATAATTTTATTTCCGAGAAATATTTGAATGTGATTTTTTGGGGACTAATTTTTCATAATTTGAAATTTTGTCCTGTTCTAAAATTACTTGTTACGATATTTCTGTTATAAGAGGAATTCAATACTTTCAATAATATTACGTGGGTAATTTTTTTCTTTATTTAAAAGTGTTAGTTTTGGAGTAATGAGAGTAAGAGCAATCTCTATTTTTTATTGTTTTGAATGTGAACGGAGATCTCAACAGCACTGAGCAGAAAAATGAATCAAATTGATGTAAATCCAAAGATCCGAGTTTCATTCCTGTTCGTCAATAATTTATTTCGAAATAATTTATATAATAATATTTTTAAATAGTATAATCAATAATTAATTTTTTTTTCTTAGATTTCGGTCTTGCCAAGTACATTCCTGAAGATGAACGCCTCGCTACTTTTTGTGGTTCCCCTTTATATATGGCTCCAGAAATTATCCTAAAAAAAGACTACGATGCTAAGGTTAAATTATGATTTTTTAAAAATTTTTACAATACAGAACACATGTTAACAAAATTTTTTTTATAGGTAGATCTTTGGTCGATGGGGATTATTCTTTACGAATGTTTATTCGGCCGAGCTCCGTTTTCTAGTCCTGATTTAACAACATTAATTACAAAACTCAAGTGTCAAGATCCTATTGAGGTAGGAATATTAAAAATGTAAACTTATCAAGAGGGCTGTGAGTCGGTTTTTAATTCTAGGACTCTGATTTCTGATTCATCTGATTCTTAATGGGTCTGGGGAATGATCCAGGTGATTTTCTCCCCCAAATGATACCTACACATTAAAAAAGAGTTTAAATTTTCAAGGTTTTGGGAAAAATTAAAAAGAGTTTAAAATTTATACACTATATTAGCCATCTATATTTTTGCCAATCCCCTTCCCTCTGGCTACGGCTCTGATCCCAGATATGGGAGTTATTAATTATAGACCACATTTTTGTTATTAATTATTTATTAAAAATATAAATACTGTACAACACTTCGACTGCTTATTCTGCAGTCGTTTTCAAGTACTCTACACTTGGTCCTACTTAAATGAACTAATCTCTAATGAACCGTTTGGTGCATTTTATATACAACGACGACAGTGCCATCTACACTCATTTCCATTAAGTTAGACACAATCATCAAAGCAAGTGTTTACATAAAAAGCATGATGTTACAATAAGTTATTTGAATTTGATTTTTTGACATAGGTGGTACAAAATATTATTATATTATTCCAATGATATTTATAATACAATAACTCCCTTAGAGGTCAGTTTGCTTGAATCGGAGCAAGTGTACACTAGTTCAAAACGACTGCAGTCGAAGTGTTGTACAGTATTTATATTTTTTAAACAATTAAAACTTAACCATTGAAAGAAAAGTTTTTATGTTAAACCATATTGTTTATTATTTTAGATACCAAATGGATTGTCTAAAAATTGCGATGACTTTCTAAAAGGCTTGTTAAAACGTGATCCAAAGGATCGTTTTACATATGAACATGTTTTTAGTCATCCATGGCTCGATCTCGAACATTTACCAACGCCTGATAATTTCACTAAAGGAGCTCAACTTGCCCAACAAGCCACACAAGCTGATACCCAAGGCAAATATCAAGAAGCCCTCGATTTATATTGTAAATCATTAAACTATTTAGGACCATGTCTTTTAAGTAAGTTAACAAACAAAATAACATTTTATTAGCAATTGCTTTATCTTTTTTTTTTCTTCTCCTTAATTAGATGAAAAAGATGCTGTTAAAAAAATGGCAATGCATAAAAAAATTGAGCAATATATAACTAGAGCGGAATATTTAAAACAACATCATGTCTCCATCGATCCATTGATCATTCCTGAAAGCGAACCTCCATTATCTAATCAAAACACGAACACACCGACTTCTTCAAAACAAGGTTTCATTTTTTTAATATTTTTTTTTTTTATTATATATATATATATATACACAGAAAAATCTGGTGTGACTGGTCGCACAGCACCGGTAATTAAAAAAAATTTCGTTAAATTTATCTATTATAAAAAGTATATTTGGCTTCCAACTAAAAGGTCCTTAGAGGGATAAATAATAATTTTAACGAAAGTTATGTACTGTGCTTGTCACACCAGATTTGTTTGTGTTGAGATACTGTATATTAAAATTCAAGATGTAAAATTTATAAACATGGGAAAATATTTATATTTTGTTACCATAACAACAATTTCTCCTCTTTCCTATCAAAGACAAGAGTAAAGTGGTCTTCAAACAATTTTTAGAGCAAAATGAGAATATACATTTGAAAGAGCATCTAAAAAATAATTAATTTTTGAATTTTAATCAAAATCGAATTTTGAGAAAATCGGAAAAAAAAAACTGTAAAAATGCATCAGTAAAGTACTAGTACTTTTTGGCCGATTTTGTTTAAAAGCTTATTTTCATGCTCCAGGGGAGTGCCTAATTTAAATATAAAATTTCAACCTCGTAGCTCAATTCCTTCTTGCTTAAAATCGAACACAGACACACAGACCAAGTCGCGAAAACCACTCTTTTGGATTCAGGGGACTTCATCCATCAAAATCTCGACATCGAATTTTTGACATGAATCCAATACTTTCTATCTCTATATATTAACATATATAGAGGTAAGAGAAAGTAAAAAGACACAGACTTTGAAATTACATCTTTTTTTTTTACAAAAATATGAATTATTTGTTGATATAGTAGCCTACATTAGTCAAAAAGTAATAAATATTCTTGAAACGATATAACATCTGTTTTATAATCTAAAGGAATTGTCGGAAGAAAAAATCAAACCTCCAATTCATAGGAGAGACAATTTATTGGTTTGACGAGGATGCATCCTGTCGTTTCGGCCAAAACTAGTCCTTCATCAGAATCATATTTGTCTCTTCATCAATATGTATATATATATATATATATATAATATTTCCAATGTTCTTATAATTTATCAGTAATAACTTGTATAATTAAGAAAAAAAACAAAAATTTATTTTATTACTGATAAATTATAAGAACATTGAAAATATATACCCTATATTAGGGTACTTAAAAATTGATTTTTGCAATTCATACCGAGGCACCCTGTTATTTTGTTCTACTCATTAAAAAAGAATTATAGGAATTTTTTAGCATAATTTTAAGGGTCGCTGCCCCTCTTTAAAGTTTAGGTCTATTTGAATACATTGAGGCCTTAATAGTCCAGTCGATATAACTTTTTGCTTGGAAAGTTATTGAAATTTTTACAGGTTATTTGGGGGTTCTTTCTGTGCTAACTTGGAAGGGGAGGGGAGTGCAAAAACCTCAAAAATTTTGAACTTTTTTTTTCAATTTTTCGAACAGCGGCGTAACTAGCCTTTGAGGGCGGAGGGGGCGAAGCTCAACTGGCTGTGATATAAAATGAATTTATTATGAAATTTCAAAAAAAAAAAGCCGGATGCGCCTGGAGCGTGTGGGCTTGTGCAGCTTGTGTACATACACGTTGGGCTTGAATCGAACAAACCTAATTTATTTATTTCTTTTTTTAGCCTCTAAAGAAGAAAATATGACACTTTATATAGCTACGCATCTCCAAACTGGCTTAATAAAAGAACTCAGTAAGTTATGTAATTAAAATACATTTTAATGCATTTCTATCCTTTAGAGTTAAAATGACCATATTTTAATTAGATTAGACCAATTGTTAAAATTATTTTTCTCAAGCGTAGAAATTAGTTGCGATAGATTAAGATTTTGTTTTTTTTTTTAAATTTATTTAAGGTCTTTTAGGCCCCATCCCTAATTATTTCAAATAATTAGTAGCCATTTCAAATGAAATAAATTTTTCTCGCCTGGAACGGGAAGCGAACCCGGGACCCTAGGCATGAGAGACTTGCAAATCTAGTCCACTGGTTACGGGCTAGACTAAGATTGTCGGAGCGAATTTGGTTTAAAATACAAATTAATTATATATATACATGGTATATATTTGGTTGGAAACTATAGTATAAGTCATTGCAGATTTTTAACCCGATCTGTTAGTGAAATCCGCAATGACTTAGTTTCCGACCCAATCTATATATATATATATATTTTCAAATAACTTTTAAGTGAGAAGATATACCAGGTATTTATAAATTTTTTATGCTCAAATATTACCTAAATAAATACCTAAAAACATATTTCGGGGCTTTTGAAAATTCAGACTCCTATTTCATTTTAGATTTTTCAATTTGTTGAATAACTTTTAAACGAGATGACGGTTTCTGTAACATATCTCGAGAGGGTTTTCGATGTTTTTTGAATTTCAGACCTCCATTGTCCATTATATATTTGATTAGAGGAATAATTTGGTCGAACAAAATAATGTCAATATAGTTGTTTTTAATTTTCTTATTTTATACACACAACCTAATAATAATTTTATTCTTTTTTTAAGGACTGGCTTGCAAATCTAGTCCAAGAATATTATCAGCTTTAGAAATCGGATGCTCAGCTGAATTGTATTATAAAGACTGCAATTATACTTTAGCACTGGAAAAATATGAATCCGCTTTGGGTGAATTGGTGCACTTAGTAACAAACGAACCCTTAGGCCAAAGACGTAATCTTCTTCTTCTACAAGTAAATCTCTTCTTTTTTCAAACATTTTTTTAATAACATTTTTTTAAATTATATATATATTTATTTTTTTTAAAGATCGAACGTTGGATGAAACAGGCTGAATTTTGTAAATCAAACTTATCTGTTATGAATATAATTAATCAAGAAAAGACAGAAGGTATGATAAATCTTCTTTTAATATTCACATATTTATTTATTTTTTTAAAAGAACTGTTGGCATTAGGCCACCAGCCATTTTTGCCACCGCTACAATATTCACATATAATAGCATTAATATTTCTATTTATTTATTTTTTAGATTATTGCACTATACAATGAAAAATTTTAATTATTCATCATTCAGAAGTTGCTTTTAAAATATCCAAACAAAACTAGTCATCGAGATTTGGTAAATTTACTAATTTTAATTTTATCTTTCTTCATTTATAGTAATATCTAAAATCTGGGGATTATTAGAAATGACCAAAAGAATCATACATATATATTTCATTGTTTTTGATATATATATTTTATTTATTTATTTATTCAATCAATTGTACATAGGGCTATATGCCCCTCTTAGTGTACATGAGGTAAAATCAGCCAACTCAAAGGCAAAACGCGAGCCGCCGACCATCAGTCGCCCCCCCCCCACAAGGCCAGAATCCCAAGGCCCACACGCCGCAGGCCCCTCGCCCCGATCAGGAACCAGCTCCAACCATCAGCTCGAAGGTAAGGCGTCTAAATGCGCCAACATCACGACATCCCCGGATCTCGGAAGGGAGGCCATTCCAAACCCGGCATGCGGTCGCCGCAAACGACCGCGCCATCATACCCGACCTATGCACCGGACAGGCAAGGGTTCGCGACCTACTCGAGGCCCCAAAGTGCAGCGTCTCGGACAGATAGAGTGGGATGCCATATATACATGTTTAATGGTGGAACGACTCCTTTAAAATTAATAACTACAGGAGTTAATATCCAACCAAAAGGAAGGAAGTTTACTACTTAGAACTGAGCTGCAGTTGGGGGGCAAATCAGAGTAATTCTTAAAACAAAGGGGTGGCAGAACTTCTATTTGAAATTTGTTTTTTGCCATATAAGCATGGATCATCCTAATATATTTAAAACTCCCCTCTCTTATGAAAATCGCTCCAAAAGGAGAGCCGAAACGTCTAGTAAATCTCAACAACCAAGGCGACTTAACTAGAGAAAACTTAAAAAAAAAAAAATAATAATGTAAATTTATTTAAAATCAAAATTTATATCTTTCCAACGCTTAATAAAGTATCTTAGATTATATCGATATGGATAATAATGATATAAATCTTATAGTTTAAAATCAATTTTCATTTAAATGTTCACTTTTTTGAGCTGGTACATGCCAGGGGAATGACATTTTACTGTTAAAAAGACGAATATTTTTATTAAATTTTTTTTAATTTCAATATTTATCACGTGTGCCCAAAAATTATTAACTTTTTCTCTTACCTGGCGATTTAAAAAAGTAAATCTGTTTGGTAGTCACTGGTTTATTTGCAATTACGTGAAGTTAACCCATTTTTGAAGGATGACCCATATATATATTTGGGAAAACTTATCTTCGCATATATATATATGAATAAAATATTTTGTATATATGTTAATTTTTGTTTTATTAAAAACCTTATATCTCATATTTATATTATATTTTAAAGAAATGAGATTTATGTTAAAATTTAAAAGTACTAGTAGTAGTAAACTTCTTTCTCGTTTTTGATTTGATTAAATTCAGTTTTTATTTTTATACTATTTTCTTCCAAAAATAAAGCACGATTAGTTTTTATATCAGTAGAAATCATCATTTACATTCAAATGAAAGCTATTTACTTGATATTTTCGCCATTTATATTTTAATACTTTTTTTTTTTACTGAATATTATATGACATATTTAGGGGTTTTTTACTGCATATAAATTCGGGCTTTAGTTATACAATATTTTAAGCTAATTTTTTGCTTCGAAAAAAGAAGTACATCCAAAAATATAAATTGTTTAATTTTTCATCCCATCTAAATTTTTTTTTTAGGCATTCACTCTCTATTATGTTATACTTATTAGATAATCACTAACTGAATTTATCAAATTTTTCTTTTAGGTCCAGACACCGTTTCTTTCACAACTATCACAAAAGACACTCCCACCTAATTGTCAATGAGAATTTTGTATTGTAAGTAAACCTTAGATTTTTTTTTTCTTTACCATTCATCACCTGCTACACTAAGCAACATAATTTGTTTTATTAAAAATTTATTAATCAGCCCCGAAAAAAGTAGAAATTTTATATATATACTAAAAAAAAGCTCATGACATAGACATATGAAAAATTTTATCAAATTTTATTAAAACAAAGCGAAATTCTTCAAAGAGGGTATATTTCCCAATTAATAAACGTTAATCCTATATTAAATAATTTGGTCTCGGCCTCGAAAAAAGTAGAAATTTTATATAATCAAAAAATAGCTAATGACATTGACATATGAAAAATTTTATCAAATTTTATTGAAACAAAGCGAAATTCTTCAAAGAGGGTATATTTCCCAATTAATAAACGTTAATCCTGTATTAAATAATTTGGTCTCGGCCTCGAAAAAAGTAGAAATTTTATATAATCAAAAAATAGCTAATGACATTGACATATGAAAAATTTTATCAAATTTTATTAAAACAAAGCGAAATTCTTCAAAGAGGGTATATTTCCCAATTAATAAACGTTAATCCTATATTAAATAATTTGGTCTCGGCCTCGAAAAAAGTAGAAATTTTATATAAACAAAAAATAGCTAATGATATTGACATTTGAAAAATTTTATCAAATTTTATTGAAACAAAGCGAAATTCTTCAAAGAGGGTATATTTCCCAATTAATAAACGTTAATCCTATATTAAATAATTTGGTCTCGGCCTCGAAAAAAGTAGAAATTTTATATAAACAAAAAATAGCTAATGATATTGACATTTGAAAAATTTTATCAAATTTTATTGAAACAAAGCGAAATTCTTCAAAGAGGGTATTTTTCCCAATTAATAAAAGTTAATCCTGTATTAAATAATTTGGTCTCGGCCTCGAAAAAAGTAGAAATTTTATATAATCAAAAAATAGCTAATGACATTGACATATGAAAAATTTTATCAAATTTTATTGAAACAAAGCGAAATTCTTCAAAGAGGGTATATTTCCCAATTAATAAACGTTAATCCTATATTAAATAATTTGGTCTCGGCCTCGAAAAAAGTAGAAATTTTATATAATCAAAAAATAGCTAATGACATTGACATATGAAAAATTTTATCAAATTTTATTGAAACAAAGCGAAATTCTTCAAAGAGGGTATATTTCCCAATTAATAAACGTTAATCCTGTATTAAATAATTTGGTCTCGGCCTCGAAAAAAGTAGAAATTTTATATAATCAAAAAAAAGGATCCTTAGAACAAAAGGAAAAAAACTAGGCAGTGAGAGTTCTTGAATTAAAAAGTCAAAAAATAAGCACCACCCTAATCTCTATATATAATTCTTTATTTATATGTTTTATAAGTTAAACTATCAATATAAAGCATTTAGTATTTTATTGATAATTTAGTCGTCTTCATTAACTCTGTATACACTGTGGACAGGATTTTTTATTATTATGGGGGGTTTTTAATTATAGACCACATATGTAATATTTATTAAAAATATAAATACTGTACAACGTTTCGACTGCTTATACTGCATTCTTTTTCAAATACTTGCTTCGATTCAAGTGAACTAGGATTTTTTATATATATATATAATTCTAGGTTCTGGATTCTAGGATTTTTTAGTTTATGTACTTTTTACTTTTTCGTTGTCACAGCTGAATTTCATTTGCATTTTCGATATACATAACTCGGTTTAATCTTTAGTCTTTAAATCTAAACCAAAAAATAAAATTTTGTTCTTAATAAAATGTTCTCAATCTGTAATGAATGACTTTTTGGAACCCGAAGCTCTATTGTCTTTTCTAAAAAATATTTACATTTGTTGAATAGGTAAGAGGATGTATACAATACAATATAATAATTGAGCCTCTATTTAATGATTCAGTGCTTAATCATTAAATATATGCTCAATTATTGGATTCATCGTCTCCCTAATCAACATATCAGCTAGAGCCGCGATCTACTATTCAATAATTACATTTATTTTAATTATTATTTACCATAAAACTCGCGAATGATTCTGCTTTTTGTCAAACAGGTGATACCCTTAAAAAAAATCGTGACACCCTCTTATCCTGGTTGCATGGCACAACTACCACTTCAAGGGCTTCGTCTTACGTTCGTAAAACAA
This sequence comes from Euborellia annulipes, assembly GCA_023213315.1. Taxonomy (NCBI): domain Eukaryota; kingdom Metazoa; phylum Arthropoda; class Insecta; order Dermaptera; family Anisolabididae; genus Euborellia; species Euborellia annulipes. The sequence goes on along the minus strand of JAKCPI010011627.1, from coordinate 47,345 downwards.
AAATAAAACAAATTGTGTTGCTTCTCCCCATCATTTATCCTTATATTTCATAAAATAAACCATCAAACTAAACTGCAGGGCTTATAAAATCCAAAAAAAAATTTGTATTTACATTCATTCCGATTTAATGAAAACTCTGCTTAATGATCTTTATAGTCTTCTTTATATTTAATTCATTTTTGAAGCAATACATATCTCAAAGTAATTTGCTTCCCCCCCATCAGAGTGAGGAGTCGGATTCGGACATTCTTAGCCCGACTCAGCAACTCTACTCACTATACAAAGAATTATTTATCAACAAATCATTGAGTGTAGTATCAAAAAAGATCTTTCAGCAGTAATTTAATTCAGATTTGTTTGTAAACAACAAATTTCTATTATTATTATTATTATAAGAAAATATTAATTAATTATATACCACATTTTTGTATTGATATATAAATACTGTACAATGTTTCGACTGCTTATTGTGCAGCCGTCTCTCAAGTACTGTGCACTTGCTCTGACTCAAGTGAACTAACCGTCATGTCCGTTACGTGCCTTTTTATATACAACGACGTCAGCGCCATCTGCCGTTGTATATAAAAAGGCACGTAACGCACATGACGGTTAGTTCACTTGAGTCAGAGCAAGTGCACTGTACTAGAGAACAGCTTCAGAATAAGCAGTCGAAACGTTGTATAGAATTTATATTTTTAATAAATAATCAATAACAAAAATTTAGCCTTTAATTAAAAATTTTCCAAATAATAATAATTCAAACCTCAAAAGCTTTAATAAACAAATTTATATTAAATTTCTTCAGAGCAAAATCCTTTTTGTTTTACTATCAACAATACCATTTAAGCTTTATTTCATTATATCAATCTATGTGTAATTTTAAATATTAAATTTAAGTTAAAATAAATTTTTTAGCAAATTGTATTTTTATTATTTCAGGTAACTTGGAAAAAATTAACAAGAAAATAATTTTTTAACCAAGTATTACATGAAAAGCACGTCGCACATAACAGCACATTTTTTAGCTCAAGTATTTAATCATGGTTAATGGTGGGAGTTTAAAATTTAATAAATTAAATTGTTAAAATATGTTATATTGTTATTTTCATTTTTTTTTTTATAACAGATTTTCAATAAATATATGCATTCTTTTGTTAAATATCTGATCTCAGGATTTTCTTATTTACGAAGATAAGTCAATCTTTGTCCTAACAATATTTCCAAAATTACATATTTTGTTTTATTGAAAGAATGTAATGAAATTAAAACTAAAATCAAAAAAGAATTTTTTTTTAATAAGCCTGATTACGATGCCATTTAATAAATATTTTAAATATTCACACCATATATATATTAGGAACCGACCGAATATTCGGTTTCGGTTACGGTTTCGCCAGTTTCGGCCAAAAATCATGGTTTCGGCCGTAGTTTCGGTTTCGGCCAAAAAGTGGCCGAACCTTTCGGCCGGCCGAAACTAGAGTCTGAAAAAATGGGATGAGACTCGCATGCAAAAAAAATAAAAAAGGTCAAATAATTTGCTCTTGAGGGAGAAAAAATTTTAGTCTTCCTAAAAAAAGGTAAAATGATTTTCACGGGAGGGAAAAAAAATTCAAAAAAAAAAAAAAAGTAAAATCAAAAAAAAATTTTATAGGAAATACAAGTTTCGGTTTCGGTTACGGTTTCGGCCGAAACTAAGGTTGAGGCCGAATATTCGGTTTCGGTTTCGGTTTCGGCTGAAAATCTTGTTTCGGTCGGACCCTAATATATATATATATATATATATATATAGCTAAATATTTTTCGAGATCTATTATTTGAAAAAGATAATAGTATTCAAAATACCTCGATTCGGACTTTAACTGAGTCATAGATATATTTAACAAGACATGTGAGTGTTCTTTATTGATGAGGCCAAACATCCCATGGCCCCCGGGAATCGAACCCAGGATCTCCGCCTTTCCGGGGCATAGGCGTGCTCAATAAAGAACACTCACATGTCTTGTTAAATATATATATATATATATACAATATATATATATATGTTCTGGAAGGTTTCCGTGACGGGATGTATGCGAAGCTAAGTTTTCTCGGATTAAGTCGCATGAGATGTTGAGATTTACTCGACGTTTCGGCTTTCATTTTGGAGCAGTTTTGGAGCCATTTTCAAGAGAGAAGGAGGGTTAGGGGGTAATAATGGAAAAGGGTTGTTTACGGGGTCGCAGCTTTGGTGGTCCCCAGGTCAATTTGGTGGATTGGTCTCTGAGAGCTGGAGGAGGGTTTGTTGTGTGTAATTGTGTCTGTGTTCTGTTTGGGTTGACTACGGGGCCTCAATCTGCCTACTCCCCAAGTCGAGGTGTTGGTGGTACACAACAAACCCTCCTCCAGCTCTCAGAGACCAATCCACGCCTCTGAGCCATCCACCAAATTGACCTGGGGACCAGCAAGGCTGCGACCCCGTAAACAACCCTCCTCCATTATTACCCCCTAACCCACCTTCTCGAAAATGGCTCCAAAAGGAGAGCCGAAACGTCGTGTAAGTCTCAACATCCCACGCGGCTTTAACAAGAGAAAACTTATCTTCGCATATATATACAGTGGTACCTTGAGATACGAATGCCCCAACATACGAGTTATTTAAAAATAAACTTTGCAAACATTTATTTTATATATATATATATATATATTTCCTGTAAATAAATTGGAGTTGCTTATTAAAATATTACTAAATTTCTAAAGAAAAATAAATCATGCAGTTGTTCTATTATTATATTATTATATTATTATTATTATTATTATTATCCTGTCATTTATAAATACATTTTTCTTATTCAAAAACAATTAGGGGTAGGATTTTTAGGGTTGGAACGGATTAATGGTATTTCAATTAATTTCAATGGAGAAAATTGCTTTTAGATACGAGCAAGGTTAGGGAACGAATTAAACTCGTTCCTGGTTATTTTATTCTATCATGAAGATTTTTCTATACAAAATATAATTTATTTTATAAATACACAATTCCATGATATTAATTTTTTAATTACCCGGAGATCAAGAACAGAGAGGAGGTTTTTAATTTTTGGTGCCAAGACACTCTTCTACTATTCCAGTAGCGTAGCCAGGATTTCTGCTTGGAGGGGGCCCAAAATATGTATTAACCCCCCCCCCCCCCCCCTTCTCCAAGAAACTTCAAGTGGAGAATTTTTTTTTAGATAATATAATAATTATAAATAAAAAACAAATAAAAAAAATTTTTTTTTCTTGAAATAAAAAATAATTTTAATACAAAATTCGTAAATATTAGAGATTTTTTCAATTATTTATAAGTTTTTTGTTAGTTTTTAGAATTTATGAGAGTTAATAAAATAATTATTTAAAAAAAAAATCATTAGGGAAAACAATAGGGAAAACAATAGGTATTTTTTTGTTTTGGAGAAGGCTTTGGGGGGGGGGGCTCGGCCCCCTGGGCCCCCCCCTCGAATACGCCACTGTACTATTCTATTCTCCCGTTACAAAGAGCATATTTTTTTGAAGAATATTAATAATAATTGATGGACATTGATATTTTAATATATTTCTTTTGTTATCGTCGAAATACATTAAAAAATATTATAGGTTAGCATTAAAAATAAAAGGAAATTGATAATACGAATAAATAAACTCAATTTATATTATTAAAAAATGCTTATTTAGCATTGTATGATAAAAAAACAAAAATTTCATAGATTTGATTAAAAAATAGAGGAAATTGATAATCAGAATTAAAAAAAAAGTGCAGGAGATGGATTTGAACTCGCGAAGTTTGGTAAAGTGAGGATGAAAAAAAATTTTTAGTCGACCACTTAACCCATTCAGCCACCCATCGAATTAATAATTTGAGAAAAATTAAGCCATATAACTAACATTAAATAAAAGACGTATTAAAAAAATTTTAATATTGCACATATCATATATCATTTTTTATTACGTTTTTTGGAGATTAATAATTTATAATCCAAATTTCAAAAGCATGCCTAGTTTTCGAATTATTCAATGGGCAACGTTCAGATTGTGAATGTCTTAATGTAATAAAACCAAAAACTCTATATATCAAATGATACATGTTATTAATTCTTGAATTTCTCCTGATTCCAAATAACTAAACACCTTTTGATTATATGATCTAATTTTAGAGATATTGGCGATCAAAGTTAAGCTTATTTTGGACCTTAATGGCATAAACACTCAATTTTCTATATTATCGAAAAAGCTTATTTAGCATTGTCTGATTAAAACCAAATTTTTACCAGAGATTTATAATTAAAATATGAGTTTTTTTCTAAAGTTTCATTGAGATTGGTAAAGAAATAAATAAAATATTGACTATTTTGTAAATTAAGTTTTTGAATTCGGGATCCCGGATTGCTAAAGAGAGCCGGCTCTGTGAACCGGGTCTAGGCTTGAATCTGAGATCCCAAATTCTAAAACTCAATTTACAAAATAGTCAATATTTTATTTATTTCTTGACCAATCTCAATGAAACTTTAGAAAAAAAACTCATATTTTAATTATAAATCTCTGGTAAAAATTTGGTTTTAATCAGACAATGCTAAATAAGCTTTTTCGATAATATAGAAAATTGAGTGTTGATGTCATTAAGATCGAAAATATGCTTAACTTTGATCGTCAATATCTCTAAAACTAGATCATATAATTAAAAGATGTTTAGTTATTTGAAATCAGGAGAAATTCAAGAACTAATAACATGTATCATATGTTATATAGAGTTTTTGGTTTTATTACATTAAGACATTCACAATCTGAACGTTGCCCATTGAATAATTCGAAAACTAGGCATGCTTTTGAAATTTGGATTATAAATTATTAATCTGCATAAAACGTAATAAAAAATGATATATCATATGTGCAATATTAAAATTTTTTTAATTCGTCTTTTATTTAATGTTAGTTATATGGCTTATTTTGTCTCCATTAATTAAATCAATTGGTGGCTGAATTGGTAAAGTGGTCAAACTATTATTTTTTTTTCATTCCCAAATTGTGCTAGTTCAAATCCATCTCCTGCCATTTTTTTTAAATTTTAATTATCAATTCCTTTTATTTTTAATGCTAACTTATAATTTCCTAACAAATGAAATAGGTCTAATTAAAAAAATCAAACAATATTTTTTTGGAAAATTAGGGGGGTTAATTTAATAATTTTATTTAAAAAATTTCTATTAAAAACATTGTCTATGTATCAGGAGAATAGAATAGTAGAGGAGTGTCTTGGCGCCAAAAGTAAATAACCTCCTATATGTTTTTGATCTCCTGGTAATTCAAAAATTATTATCATTGGATTTATATAATATAAATTATATTATAAATTATACTATAATATATAAATATACTATATTATAAATTATATTTTCTATTGAAAAATAACTGATTTGTGCTGCACTCTTGTGGTGAAGTTAAAAATTATACCTATAATTCTAAAAGTCTTCACAAGAGTGCAGCACAAATCAGTTATTTTACCTCCCTGGTTATTTTCCAATAAGCAAATGTGTCTGCAAGAATTTAGATAGAAAGGAAAATTATATCGTTTTTCAACTAAATCCGAGGTAATTTCAAAATAATTTTCTTTATTTAAATATTTTTCTAGATCTATATATTTGTAAGTAAAAATTATTTAGAATATGTGAGTTTTCACCAAGTTGTAAATGAAAGAATGTGACATGTACTGTTAATGGCCCGAAATATATCGAGTTAGAAATTCAATATATCTTTCATTTACAACTTAGTGAAACCTCACATATTCTAAATAATTTTTACTTATAAATATGTTTCACGGAAAACCTACACCATTTTCCCTCCAAACTATATATTTGTATAAGATAATAGTTTTCAAAATACCTCGATTCGACCCTGTTATGCAATGGTGTGTCAAAGACCAAAAAAAATTCAAAATTGAGTTAAGCACGGAATATTGTTTCAAATGCTTTAATTAATAGTATTTTTTATGAAATATGTCCTAAAAAAATTATATATTGTTTATCTTAAATAAACCAAAATCCTTTTTTTTGAAAAATGAGAAATGAATTCGTAGATGTCAAAATTTAATTTTTAGATATTATTCCTGATAATGAAGATAAGGATGAGTGCGATTTCGAAAAGACAACAAAATAAATAATATTAAGTCAATTTCATTATAACTTTGATTTACTGTTCCATGTTCACTTCCATTCAGGAATTAATTGATGAGAAAATTTTGTTAATACATTGTATTTATTTTAAAATATTAATACTATTTAAAATTTATTAATGTAATTTTGATAAAAAGTTTCTAAGCTATTAGTATAACCATAAAAGAACTTTAATAATATCTTCTTTTTTTTTTTAATTAGGCCTATAACCTAAAATTATTTTATTTATTATCAAGAGACTTTGAAGCATTTTTACAAATATAATATTGGACTTAGAGAATTTTGCAAAAATAATTTTATTGTTTTTCTCTAAATTAGTCGTATTTTTAGAGATAATTTATGAATATCTGCCATAATTACAGTATTTACTTGCAAAATTGACAAAAAAAATGATATATAATCTAATCTAAACAATTTAAATCAGAAAAACTTTAATGTTGATTTTCTCAAAACTCGATGTTTGGTCTTTGACACACCATTGCATAACAGGGTCCATATAGCCTGGTTTATTCCCTGGCATGGTGCAATGGACAGCACGCCTATGCCCTGGAAAGGGTGGAGATCCCGGGTTCGATTCCCGGGGGCCATGGGATGTTTGATCCCGCCAACAAAAAACACAATCTTGTTAAATAATTTTCTTTAGATTGAAAAAAATAAATATTCTAAACTATATTACAATATATATTTCATTTATGGAATAAATGGCCCGAATTAAACGAAATGAATAGGTTCAGTGTCATTTCTAAGTATGACATTTTCATTTTATTTTTCTCATAAATTATTTATCATATTATGATTTTTTTGTTAACCTGATTTTTTCATCTGTTTTTTATTTATTTATTTTTTTTAATGTTTAATCAAGCTGTCACATATATTAAATATTATATGTCAAAATTGACCGCCGCGAGTGCCACTTGATGTTTGACCGATTATGTTCCATCTTCTTTTCAATTTCTCTGTCTTTTATTTTAAACTGTTTTTAAAAATTGTTTTAATTATTATATTTTCAAACTTTTATTTAATTTATTAATATTAAATATTAAACTACATAATTAGGAATTATTACTTGAAGGTGATAAGTTTCATTTAAAATTATTTTCAATATACCGGTAAATAAATATATTATAAAAATTATTTGAAAGACTAATACTAATTATATAAAATTTCAAATTAAATATTAAAATGTGAGGTTAAAAACTAAAAATATATTAAATACTTGTTTACAGATAAAATTCGTTATTTTTGAATATATTTTTTTAATTTTCAGACCCAAACATTATTTTATTGAAAGAACAACATCCAAGACCCGAATATTGTAAAAATTTAAGAAAAGTTTTTTTCGAAACAATTAGATTTTGTAACTATGGTGAGTATAAATTATTATATTTTCATCTTTTGGGCTATCTAGAGTTTTTACATATATTTATTTAATTTATTATTAGACAATTGTTTTTTTTTTTTTGCTCACCAAATTTCTTTCCGATCGATTTCTAATTGTTCCCTTGAACAGGTAATAGAAAAAGTTGAAAATTTTTTGGGCATACATGATAAATATTGAAATTTAAAAAAATTTAATAAAAATATTCGCCTTTTTAACCCTGAAATGTCAGTCCCCTGGCATGTACCAGCTCAAAAAGTAAACATTTATTTATTTTTATTTATTTATTTATTTATTGAATCAATTTACATAGGGCTATATGCCCCTCTTAGTGTACATGAGTAAAATCAGCCAACTCAAAGGCAAACGCGAGCCGCCGACCATCGTCGCCCCCCCCCCCCACAAGGCCAGAATCCCAAGGCCCCACACGCCGCAGGCCCTCGCCCCTATCAGGAACCAGCTCCAACCATCAGCCCGAAGGTAAGGCGTCTAAATGCGCCAACATCACGACATCTCCGGATCTCGGAAGGGAGGCCATTCCAAACCCGGCATGCGGTCGCCGCAAACGACCGCGCCATCATACCCGACCTATGCACCGGACAGGCAAGGGTCCGCGACCTACTCGAGGCCCCAAAGTGCAGCGTCTCGGACAGATAGAGTGGGATGCCAGACCTCGTTTTAAAAATAAAGTTGACATATCTGGTATGCCTATACGAGTGGAGGTTGCCCCAGGAATCCGCAATGCAAATTTTTTTTAAACCAGGGCCGGATCTAGGGAGGGGCAGTGGGTGCGTATGCCCCGGGCGGCAGATTTTAGGGGGCGGCAATTAAAGAAAGATTTACTAAAAAAAAGATAAAATGATATGAATTTTGTATAGAAAATTTTAAGGAGAGGGCGGCAAATTAAATTTTGCCCTCCCTAAAAAATATCCTAGTTCCGGCCCTGTTTTAAACTATAAGATTTATATCATTATTATCCATAACGATGTAATCTAAAATGCTTTATTAAGCGTAGTTATGTCAAATTTTGATTTAAAATAAATTTACATTTATCACGAATGAGTTTATTAAAGCTTTTCGGTTTATAAAAAAGCACCGTTACCGTCATGACAGTTCACTTGAATCGGAGCAAGAGCACAGTACTTGAGAACTGCTGCAGAATAAGCAGTCGAAACGTTGTACAGTATTTATATTTTTAATAAATAATTAATAACAAAAATGTGGTCTAAAATGAAAAATTCCTCTAATAATAAATTTACATATTTTTTTAAATTTCAAAGTCTCGTACCTCGATCCAGGCTTCAGTCCCCTGGCTTATGTTAAATTTGAAAAATATCTGATATTATACACTGTTGCTAAAATAATTATATATTTTATATAATTTTAGGGTGTAAAGATGGCATTGGTGCCCAAATACCGGGCGTTATCCAGCTTTTACATACTTTTATTTTTATTTTTGTGTCGAAAATCAGCATGTAAACAATCAATTCATCGGTCCCTTGCTAAGCAATATTTTGGAAATTTATTAATAATTATATCAACAATATACTGGATTTGCTGTCTTTTCATTGTTATATTTAATATATAAAAGAACAAAGAGTATTCCATATCAATTAGCAGATTTTTTGAGTTTTATATCAAAAACGTCAGTCCCCTAGAAGTTTTTCAACCGTAAAGCTTAGCTTTAGTTACAATTAATGCAACTAAAAAATTTTTTGTCTAAACTTAATTTTTAACCAATAAAATGGTATTGGATTAAAAATTGCGAGAATTTTGGCCTTAATAGAGCATTAAATTAACATTCGATAGGGGGCAAGGGCTTTAAATGTAGCTCGAACTACACTACAAGATATAGAGAAACTGGCACTAGGTTTCGGGCGCAGGAGGGTAACTAACCACAGTGCGATATAGATTGGTAGAATTTTTTTGCTGTTGAGTGTATATATATATTGCTATATGACGGACGACAATCTCGTCCTGATGTCGGGGGAAATCATTTATTAAAAAAACCATTTATGATGATTATTTCAATTTTTTACTCATTAATATTTTTATAATTAATTTTTAATTTCATTGTAGATTCGAAAAATTAACGTCAAAGTGACCAAAATTGAGTCACCCACTCACTATTCTGTCATTGAAACTAATGAATTTCTTTCAACTGATCGTGAAAAGTTGAAAGTATTAGAAAAACAGGATCCAGGAGATTTACCTGCGGAAGGAGATATCGGAGAGGTAATTTTATTTAACATACTAGTTGCTTTCTGAGATAAGTAAATATACTCGATGAAAGGAAACTTACCTCAAAGATCTTAGCAAAAAACAAAGATTTCACGACGTTTCATTAAACCCAATTTTAATATTTGAAATATCTTTTTAATATTTAATTTATTTTGATTTTTAAATTATTTCATAAATAATGATATGAAGAATTGAGAAAGACCAAAAAATGTTTTTACAGGAAAGCATAATGAAAGTTTAAAAATATTAATAAATTAAGATATTGCCTTACCATATCTTATACTATTAAACGAGCAATGTACAGTGAAGGACAATATTGCGATTTCTACGTGTGATTATTCCATTGTTTTAAAAAAAAATATATATTTTTTAATGGAAACTTGTATGGTTCAAAGCCAATAAAGATTTTCAATTTCTTTTATAAAAACAATGAAATAATCACAAGTAGAAAACGCATGGGTGGGACTTAATATTGGCCCTCACTGTACGTGTGTTTGTTTGTAAGCACATCATTTCTCGAAAACAGTTCTAACGATTTTTTTTTCAAATTCTATATATATATACTATTTTTGGTACCAATAAGAAATTAATTTAGATCTCGCCTTTGTGAATATTCGGGTACTAGTACTTTACTGATGAATTTTTACTGAAGTACTTTTTAGTTTTTTCCATTTTTCTCGATTTCTTTGCAATTTTAAATATATACCATTATGCAATTGCGCTAGGTCTCACTTTTGGGAAAGCTCGAGTACTACTAGTACTTTACTCATATACTTTTTTAGTTATATTTATCACGAATGTGTTTATTAAAGCTTTTTTGGTTTGAATTATTATTATTAATATTGTAATTTGGTACAATTCTGGGAATATTGTAATTTGGTACAATATCTGCTCCTTGTATTTCCACTGCAACAAACAACTTTTGGAAAAAAGGTGTCTTTTAAGTTTATCAAAATTAACTATTACACTTAAACTGGATGCACTCGAAATAATTCTCTGCCGCCTTAACATCCGTCTCCCAGAACAAATTTTTTATAATAAATTTTATTTCTCTCATTATAGGTAGTGCTCGCGAAAGTCAACAATAAATGGGCCAGATTTGAAATTGAGGAATTTCATTTTACTAACCAAGGACCAAAATTTAGAGGATACTTAATGGATTATGGTTGGGACGCCATGGTCCGTCTTGAAGATATCCGTGGAGTGCCATCAGAATACGATGCCATCAACTACCTTGCAGTCAGAGTGAGTACTATTTTTTTTTACTGTGGCCTCAAAATTTGTCATAATTCGGTAAAGAAAAATACCATTAGATTAAACTTGTCCTGTTTCGTAGTATTAAAAAAACTAATTGTACTTATATATATATACACTACCGAGCAGGGAAAGTGACCCGCCCATGAAAAATCAATTCCATTGATTGAAAAGAGCCACACCTTGGGCAGCCTTAACTAGAGCCGTATCCATGGGCGTACCCAGCGAGGGGCAGGGGGGCAGCTGCCCCCCCCCCCCTAGAAAAAATTAAATGTTTATAAAGTGATGAAACGAAACAAAATTGGTGGCTGGCGACGGGGAATGATTCTTTTTGTTAGGACTCGAGGGTTTTTAGGCCTTTAATTCGAAGGCTTTACCCCTCTATATAAAAAATAGCTATGTCACAATCTGGACGACCATGATCTGCCCCCCCTGGACGACCATGATCTGACCATGCCCCCCCCCCCCCCTAGATTTGATCCTGGGTACGCCCATGGCCGTATCCATTATTATTATAAAAAATCTATAGAAATAAGGATAAAGTATCCTTGTCAAGCGATAGAGTGTAAATTTTATGGATATTTTTGATTTAATAAGATCGAGTTTGCAAACATCTTTAAACAAGCACACTTCAAAATTACAATTATTTAAATTTAAATTTAAATATCAAGCGTGCTTCATTTATTTTTATTTTATTATCCATTTTAATTTAAATATTATTAAATATTTTTTAATTTAGTATCAAATTTAAATACATTTCAAGATATTAAAAATAAATTATTTAGAAGAATATAAAATTAAATTGGGTGAGTCGATTTCCTTGCTCGGGAGTGTATATAATTTATATGAATATAAAAAAATGTAATTCGATATTTACTTATATTCTTTTTTTAAAAAAAATTCTTTAATTAGTAAAAAATATTTTTAAATATTAACTAGGTAGAGCTTTGTTTGAAAAGAGATGGAATTTTTTTTTCAAACAACGCTCTAATAGACTGTACATAAGCCAGTCAATATATCGTTTAAGATAACAAATAAGTTCGTGTTTGATTGGGCAAAAATTGCCCCCCTCTGGAGTCGAACCAGGGCCTCCAAGCTTTCGTGGCGGGCGGACTACCTTTATCCTAGGTCGCCGGCCCAATCTATCCATTAATATTTTTTAAATACACTAAATTTGAAAGTTTCCAACATATTTGTGTTTTAATTAATATGTAATAATTTTTTTCTTTTTGTTGTTGAAGATTTTCCTGCCACGAATTCAACCATGTGAACAAAAAATTGATTATGATGGAGAAGTTACACTTCAACCAGCGTTTCTTTGGAATCCATCAGTAATGGATTATCTTAGAAAGTAAATATTAATATCATTGTTAAAAACTAGCCACCATTCCTATAAAAAAAAAAATCAAAATATGTATAACATTTTTTCTTTTTTTTTTTAAATTAAATCATCACAATATGAAATTTTTAGACTTTGAGACATAATACAAGATATACTTCAAGAATTCATTCATGCCAAAAACTACAAAACAATGCGAAATCAATTTGAACAAGGTATTGTTAATTGTATTTTAATAATGAATACATTACAAGTTCACAGCTGGTGCGTACACGAGTTGTTTATAAAATTGTAAAAATTTTGCACCATTCTTTGAAGAGGCTTTCACAGAAAAAGGTTAATACAAATCGTATATCATTAGAATTCCATACCCCAAAATCGATTTTTTTTCACTCCACATATGAGGCATATATCAAAAACGGGACAGTTTTCTAAAATAATGATTTGAAAATTAGAAGGGGTATATGGACAATTTATTTCTACGCCATTTACGTCTTTATGTATATTATACATAAAGGTTTTAATGGTGATAAATCGGAGTTAAGGGGGTTCAGGAGCGACGTCTAAACGTATTTAAAAAAAAAACTAGACTATTATAAGGAATTTTTCAATGCGGTTTTTTTTTAAATGAATTAAATTCATAAGAGATTATTGGGACATCGAGCTATAATTTTTTTAATGACTTATTAAAAAATTATCGTAATTAATTTTTTTGTTATCAAGCAAATACAAAAAAAACAATCTGTCCCAATAGTCTTTAATTTTTTTTAAATTTCAAAATGAATTTATTGTTATTATTAATCAGATATTAATTAAGAAATTTTTAAAATAAGCTTAGATAATTTATTTGAAATTCATCTGTCAAATTAGTTCAGCCTTCTTGCAATAGATGGCAGGCTAGTCTAATAGATGATCCCCTTTTGGCCTATATCTGGCGTATATTTATATATTTTTATGCTTTTATAAAAGATACATAATATATAATAACATTTATAAATTTATAAATTAGCAGCATTTCCTCGTCGAATTACGATGGACGGTTAGGATATAAAATAAAAGATTATTATTCTTCTATTTTTTATTTTTAGTTTTTTCAGCCTGAAAAAACTAAAAATAAAAAATAGAAGAATAATAATCTTTTATTTTATATCCTAACCGTCCATCTGTTAATTCGACGAAAAGCTGCTGCTACAATTTATAAATATATTGTACTCGTCTGAGAATCGAAATTTAATTTCAACATTTATAAAGTATTCATTATTAAAAGATCAATGAAAATCAACCAAATAGGTATAATACCTTGATAGGTATAAGAATTGAATCAAAGTCATACAGTTAACTAACAACATTAGAATAGAATCATCCGCCACCTAGGTCATCTATATCATCTTCTCCTCCTACAATGAAAGTCTTTCTGGAGGTTTTCGGACCCTAGTCGATTTTCTCAACTTTGGTTCATTTACTCCCTCTTCGAGACCTTCTTCAGAAACATCTTGATTCTCCTCTCTTGGCACTTCTTCTCTTGAAACATCTTCCGAAACTTCTTCTCTTGCTCTATCTTCCTTTCCTTCACTCTTCTCATTTTCTGACTTTTCCTTTTCCTCATCTTCTGAGTCTAACGAGAAATCCACTTCATGACTCTGACTTTTCCATAATTCCTCACTCGCTTTTCTAATCTGATCCTCATGTCTTATCAATATATTTCCCTCCTTGTTTTTAATTCTCTAAATTCTTTCTCCTGACCAATCTATTATTTTTCCGAGTTCCCATTTATTTTTCTTGTTATACATTCTAAACCAAATAGTGTCATCTTTTTTAAATTTCTATTCTTTTCTGATTATGGAAAAGTCAGGGTCATGAAGTGGATTTCTCGTTAGACTCAGAAGATGAGGAAGAGGAAAAGTAAAAAAATGAGAAGAGTGAAGGAAAGGAAGATAGAGCAAGAGAAGAAGTTTCGGAAGATGTTTCAAGAGAAGTTTTTGTTTTCCTCTTTTATATAAATTTTATTCCTCGTCGCCAACTGATAAATCGGAGTTAATAGGTATAAGCGGTTTTTATTGAATCAAAGTCATACAGGTAACTAACAACATTAGAATAGAATCATTCGTCACCTAGATCATCTATATCAAATGGCATACAAAAAAAAATCGTTCATACAGCCCTTCTAATTCTCAACTCTTCAAATATTATGTATTCATAAAAAAAGTCTTTGACATTGTAACGGTAGACTCAAAGTTTAAAAAAATAAAACTTTAAAAAATATGAAGTTTAAACCATTGACATATAATAACACAACAATACAATGGATAAAAAGTGGAACTCATTAGTCGATCTATGCGGTTCAGTTATAGTATGTTAAAAACCGTAATTGACATTTTTATTAAAACGACAGTACGGCCGAGAAATATGGAAAAAGAACGATACTGTCCCGTTCAAAACGGTACATATGGCCATCCTAGGCATATATGGACCCTGTTACGCATTAGTGTGTCAAGCGCCAAAAAAAAATTAAAAATTGAGTAAAGCACGGAATATTGTTTCAAATGCAACAATTAATAGTATTTTTTATGAAATATGTCCTAAAAAAATTTTATATTTAATGTTACTTGCACAATTGACAAAAAAATTATAAATAATCTAATCAAAACAAAAAATTTTAATGTTAATTTTCTCAAATCCCGGTAGCTGGCGCTTGACACACTAATGGGTAACAGGGTCCATATATTCTCTAGAAGTTTTCCGTGGCTACGTATTTGTGAAGACGAACTTTCTAAGTTAAGTTGCGTTGAGATTAAATCTCATATATGTATATATATATATATATATGGGTCATTCTATTGTACAAAAATGGATCAACTTCGCATAATTGAAAATAATTCAGTGACTACCAAACATATTAACTTTTTTAATCATCAGTTAATAGAAAAAGTTAATAATTTTTGGTCACACATGGTAAATATTGAAATTTAAAAAAAATTTAATGAAAATATTCGTATTTTTATCCATAAAATGTCAGTACCCTGGGATGTACCTGCGCACAAAGAACATTTAAATGCAAATTTATTTTAAACTATTAGATTGATATCATTATCCATATCGATATAATCTAAGATACTTTATTAAGCTTTAGAAAGTCATATATTTTGATTTTAAATAAATTTACATTATTTTTTACTTTTTTTATTTCGAAACCGCGTACCTAAATCCGAGCGTCAGTCCCTTGGCTTATGTTAAATTTGAAAAATATCTAATATTATACACTGTTTATAAAATAATTATATGTTTTATATTAGTTTACGATGTAATGATGCCCAAATACCGGGCGTTAGCCATCTTTTATATATTTTTATTGTTTTTATACAATAAAATTAACTTATTGTCTATCAAAATCATTACAAACAATTGAAATCAATCTTATATCTAAATTGAAATCAAAGTTACAAATTGTGCATTTCAAATTCGATCCCAAAGTTAACCCATTTTTGTAGAATGACCCATATATATATATATATATATATATATATATATATATATATATCATAATTAAAGAATAGCAAAAAAATAAAAATTTATTTTTTACATACCTTACATATTAAAGACATCTTAAGATAATTTTATATTTTTCAGAATCATTAATGAAGCCCAATATATAAAAATTGAGCCGATAGGATTTTTAAGATATAAAACCGTAGTTAAAATGTTTATTGAAATAGAAGGCCACGAACGGAATCTGGAGGAATGGTTATTGTTATTAGAATTTGCATATCCTAAAAATATATTTACTTATGAATACATGAAGGAAGTAAGTATTTATCTAAATATATAAAAAAAAACTCATTTATCTAGTATAAAATCACTTTGTAAAATATTCTCTTATCGAAAATGAAAAATGTTCGCCCATTCCAATAATAATCATCCACTTTCTTTTATTAAGGCATTTTAGTAATTTTCAATTATTTTATTTTAGGTTTATCCTAATTACAATCCAAATATTAATGCTTCTATGATTAATAAACCAGGTCAATCTCTAAGCACAACAATCATATCAAAGTTGAGGAATGAATTGCAGGTCAGACTAAATCAACAAATTGCAAATCTCAATATCGTTATTTAATAGTAATTTTCAATTGTTTTGTTTTAGTACGATCCTGAAATTAACGCTTCTTTTTTAATAAGAATAAAACTTCATCATCCTCAAACTCTAGTTGCCTGTCAATATATTCAGATATAAATATTGACGAAATATCGTCTATTTCGGAAAATTCGTCAAATTCCTCTTTTAGATCGTCTTTTTTTAATAAATCTGAAAAAAACAATCCCGATCCCAAAGAAAATAAATTGCTTTTTATGAAAAGCTTAATATTGGGTATGGAAGAAAATTGTATTAACGCGAATAAAACCACATCGACCTCAAACTCTAGTTACCTGACAACACATTCAGACATAAATATCGGCAAAATTTCAAGAAATTCATTAAAAACCCAGGAGGTTGTAGAAAAACCTATGCCTTGTGGGCGAGGTTTGTTATTGTTTAAAAATGCTTTAAGATATCACTTGCCAATTTCATTCCAGCCATTTCAAGGAACTATTTTGGAACAATATCTAAAACGATCTGATTTTCGTGGTCGAGCTCACGTTTTTTTTGATAACATACCCAGAACCCCTTCGGGATTATACCAATCAACAAATGAAACAGACGTTCCTGGACAATTTTCTGATGATTCGTCTACAGGGCTCTTTTCTTTTCTAAGAGAATGAACAAAAAAGAAAATGACCAAGTTATCCAACTGAAAACGGATCAGGTAATTAATTAATTTACATTTAAATTTCTTAAATATAGGAAGATTTATTTAGATTTTATTTTTGGCTGCAACTGTAGCAGTTTCGATGGCTCCCACCATCATCTTCAGGCCTAAAAATAATAATTTATTTTTTCTTTCTCTAGGAACTAATTTTCAATACAGATTACATGTATATATATATTATGTGAGCTTTCTTAATAAAGAATTTGTTATTATAATTGTTTGATCCCTATATTAAAGTCATATATTTCTAATCATATTTTTTATTCTTAATATAATTACCAAATAAAATCCTGTATCCCTTTTTTTTATTTTTTGACTTTTACCAAACACGGAATCTCGTGTCTGATTGTGATGCTTTATTTTTATAAACAATATTCTTATCAAGAGACAGTTTTTGGTGTTTTCTGTAAAGTACAAAGAAGAATATTAACAATGAATATATATATATATATATATATATATATATATATATATATATATATATATATATGAATAGGTTATTTAGTATCAAACTTGGCCATAGACAAATAAATCTTCCTATATTTAAGAAATTTAGATGAAAAATTGTACAATCTCACATTTATTCGTAATTAATATACATTTGTACATTTCTTCTTCTTCATTGTTGTTTTCTTCTTTTCAGATCCCTTCTAAGATAAACATTTTAAGTTTGGATGCTTGGCGCTTAAAAAAAATGTGTTCTAGTTATTGATTGATTCTAGTTATTGATTGTTTTTATTTATCATTGATGTTTATAAATTTATATATACGTTAACATGTCCTTAAGCAGAGAAGCTTTTTGGAATAAATAGCATGAATTGTTAGATGACTGATTTTAGTGGGGCCGAAATCAGAAAGTTTTGGTAGGGAATGAATTTTGAACAATCCTGATTTTGTTCACCTGGCTGTGATTTTAGTATACAGATGAGATCCTTAACATCATAGACAAAATTAGCCCCAAAAGATTTTGAAATTTTGAAATTCTAGTGCTGTGAAAAAACTAATTAATAAGAAAAGGTGAATATATAATTAATTTAATTTCAATGTTATCGTGATATTGAGAAAAAAAAAACCCAGCAATTTTTTTCTCAACATCATATTAAATATCTATTTTTTTAGCGTTAAAATAAAAATATTTTATACAAAATTTTGTTTATTGATTTGACAGTCCATGGGCGTAGCCAGACATCTTATTAGGGGGGGGGGGCAACCCCTCGTTAGAGCGAGAGGGGGGTTTGCAATTAATATATACATAGATTATTAATTATTTATTTAAATAAAAAAAAAAAATTAAATTAATGTAGTGGATTGCGGCGTTAAAAAAAAATTCCCAATGGGAAATATATATATATTTGTTTTTTTATTTTTATTTTTAGGGCAAGCCAGGGGGGGGGGCAAAGGCCCCTCCCTGCCTGCCCCTGGCTACGCCCATGTGACAGTCTCTTTTTTCCCATAAAGAGGGTAGCCATTCATCATCAACTTCCATTAAAACATATCATATTCCTTAAGTGTACTCATGTCATGTTTACTTATTTTTTAGCTTATTACTTTCTCTTCTCTAAACAGAAATGTTCGGTGGTCTCATATCACCGAACAAATGATCCAATTATATTTGACTATAACATTAATGCTACTACCCTGATTAGACTCACAAATGTAAAGGATCTGGGTGTTACCATGTCAGAAAATCTATCTTTTAATTTACATATCGATAACTTATGTAATAAATCTAATAGAATGTTAGGTATGATCTATAGGTTATCCAGGAACTTTACTGACCCTTCTGTTATATATAAATTATACAGTGCATTGCGCGGCCGATATTGGAGTAATACTGTACTGCCTGGTCGCCTTATACTATCGAGAAATGCAGGAAATTGGAAGGTGTCCAGAGGAGAATGCTTAGGATGATGATATAAGAAGGGATACGATTATACGGATATGCCATTAAATGAACTTTATTTAGAATACAACTTGTCTAGTCTAGCAAACCGCAGAGAGTTATGACCTATTATTTTTATATAAATTGTTGAATCGGGGTTTTAATGTACCAGTAAGGAACACCAGACTAAACCAACCTTTTAATGTTCCCTATGCTAAAACAGATTATCTCTATAATAGTCCAATGTTGCGGGTGATGCTAAAGACATGCCCCCTGACTGTGATATTTTTTACCTCTGGCTAGGTCAATTTAAGAAGAGGTAGTTAAGAAAAAAAGAAAATTTTTCAAATTAATCTTTTTATTTGTTTACTTCAATTTTTTTATTTTTATTTATGTAAAACCTCACAAATTTAATCAAATTACAAAAATGTAATAAATTTGTATGAATGTATGTCTTTATATATATATATATATATATAAAAATATTGAGATGATGGCTGAACTATTAGCAGATATGAGTAGGATGGCAGCCAGGAAAGAAATCAGACAAAAATTCAATCAATTTTTGTCTGATCTGTGTATATATATATGTATATATATAAAGACGGCAACCGGCATCTTTGTAATATTTTTTTTTTTTTGTAAAAGGGTGGAAACCCGTTTAAACTATAATAAATAAATAAAAATAAAAATTAACAACAGGTTTCAAAGTTGAAAAAAATTCTAAATGAGAAATTATAAAAATAACAATATTCATTTAATATCAAGTGTCAAATGAAGTAATTAAATATCCTTATTTTCTTACCGAGATACTTTAAAGTGCCCCCCCCACATTGCAAATTATTAAAATAGATTAAATTCTCTCAAAATTAAAAATAGAAATGTCATATCACATAATATGGAAATTAAGTTTAATGGAATAAATTCAAGAGGTGATATAAAAGAAATTAAAAACGAAATAAATTATTTTTTTAAAGGAAATGAAAAAATGCAAATTTTACATTAATATCAATTTTATTTTTGAAAATTTATTAATATTTCAATTATTTTCATAGACATGTGATGACAGCTGGATGACAGAGATAGGAAACAAAATATCATTATAATAAAATCCATATGGAAAATAAAATTTAAATAATAAATTATTTTAACTTTAAAATATAGAATGTAAGAATTTTTTAAAATTAATTTTGTTTATAAAATAATTTTATTTATTTAAAAAAACAAAATACGAATTTTTAACAGATATGTGAATTTAATTTTTTTTATTTTATATAATGAAAAATAAATTAAAAGAAAAACAAAAAAATTTTTATAAAAATTATTCTTAATTATTTTTTAAAGTTAGAATAATTTATTTGATAATTTTTTTTTTTTTTACTCTTATAAATTTTTTTAATGAAAAATTGTCAAAGAGTTGGTCGTCCATTTTGCAGCTTCAGGGGGGACAAGTCAATGGAGCGATTTGGTGTGCGTTTTGAGATATAGTTCCTATGTTCAGAATGAATATAACTGGCGCTGGCGTATGATGGTGCTAGTGTCGCCTGAGTTGATCGCTGGCGCATGCGCAGGAGACACATTTGTTCCCATTGGTCCATCCATGCATTAAGGTTATTTTCAAAAAACCAGTGAATAACTGTCATTTCAAGCATATGAAACAAAGTCAATGTGTTTACTGATCAAAATTGTCAACGATTGAATTTCTTCAAATATACAAAATCAGGTTGGTTTTTTAGCTCAATTTATTTGTTTTGGCATTTCAAAAAATATAAATATATATTTGTTCGTACAGCATGTAACCGGAGAGGAAAAGATGTGTGCCGAGCTCCAGATATCCAGGAACGAAAAATATAAAAATGTTTTGTTTTCCACTGAACATACAGCTTCGAGATTCATGGATACAAATTATACAGTAAATAATCCTGATTTCTTTAACAAATCAACAAATATTCATACTCATTACGAGGTTTGCTCCGAGCATTTCAAAATTGAACAATTTCAAAATTAATAATAATTATCCTATAATTATAAATATATTGTATATTTTTTTCGAATTTTTTATGAACAACAATAATGTTTACTTTAGTCATTTTTAATTTTAATGAATATATATGTTATGTTAATTTGGAACTTTATGCTTTTTATTAGAAGTTGACTGGAAAAAAGAAATATTTTATATGCTTTTGTTATATTTATTTTAATAATAGTATTAAATCTATTGTATATTTTTTTTTTTAATTTTAATAAATATATATGTTAACTTGTAACTTTATGCTTTTTATTTAAATTGGAGAAAAACCATTCACTTAACAATTTTATTCATTTGGGTGAGAAACCATATAGATACGATATAGTTTTATTCAGGGTATTTTATTCATTCGGGAGAAAAGCCTTTCATGTTTCACTGGCGCTGCCGTTAAGAGGCGCTGTAAGCAGCCGTTCTAAACCGATTTTTAAACACTCCATTTTTTCACTACGTGATGTCCCTTCCCGTTTATTCCCTGGACAGCTTCTCTGATCTCTAATTTGCGCCTTCGTGTAACACACTTGCCGCCTAAATTCTGCTGTCATCCCATTTATTAAAAGGTAAATTTAATTATTTCTTTTGATAATTAATCCTTTTCGCATGTTTTGAGTATTTAATATTTATTTCTAACAATTTAAATCATTTTTAGTGTGTGTGAGTTAAAGAAAACTAGTTAGCCAGCTTTTAACCTTTCTTCTCTTTATCTTTCTCATTTATTTATTTTCTTTTATAAACCATTGATTCTATTTTATTAATTATTTTAATTTCTCTAAATATTTTCTTAAATGTAAGTGAATAAATATAATTGAATATAGTGTTTTCCAAATCACCAAAATCAGACTGACATATCTTGCAAATTACAGGTAATAAAATTTTAATAACCCATTTTACACTTAAATAACATTTGTTTTAAATTTGTTTTAAATTGATATCATGTTTTATTAATTCATAGGAAGTCTAATTGTGATGCAGTTGTAATACCAAATATTTTTTCCTTTTATTTGACAGTAAATCCAAAAAATAAGTTTCCTTCAATTTGGAATCAGATAATATTCATCTTTTTCCGTTTTTAAGCTTTTTTAAAATTATTAAACGAATATTTAAAATGCCGACATCCTTATGTATATACATTTTTTAGAAAAAATCAATTTTTATAATTAAAATAGAAAATGAATTTCTAATTTGAAAGATAGGTGAATGGATTTATTAAAATCATTAATGAATTTATATCCCATTTATATATATTAGAGCCCACTGATTCCCATCATTGATAAATAAAAAAATTTTTTCTCTTTTATTTTATTTGTTCAACTTTTGCTTTCTAATTGTGTGATTTTCAGCAATTACAATTTAATTACAGACACTTATTATTTGCATTGAAGAGAATTAAACCAGGATTCTTGACTCAAAGTTTAACAAATAAAATATAAAAGAAAAAATTTTTATAATTACAAATGTCAGTGTGATCCAAAATATATATATATACAAAGGGACAAGGTGATCTAATTAAAAGATGGATTCATTCGTTCCCATATATATATTTTAAATATTTAATCAATTAAAAGTTATTTATTTTTAATTCATTTTAATACCTTTCAAATTAGAAAAATCATATTTTATTTATTCTTTTTAATCATCTCCTCTTACATTTACACCTTTATTTTA
The DNA here is from genome assembly GCA_023213315.1 of Euborellia annulipes. NCBI lineage: Eukaryota > Metazoa > Arthropoda > Insecta > Dermaptera > Anisolabididae > Euborellia > Euborellia annulipes. The sequence goes on along the minus strand of JAKCPI010011627.1, from coordinate 24,573 downwards.
AACATGAATATTTATTTTTTTTAATAACAAAAAAACAAATTAATGTGAGTTCTACAAATGTTGAATTTAATTGAGAAAAGATTCCAAAATAAGTAAAAACTAATGTTTTGAACTGGAAGATTTATTGCAGTTTTTGACCAAGGTGTTATAGGTCTGTTTTTAATAATAAAAAAAGGATATTTTTATTATTGTTTGAAGATGGTGGATTACTCCACCGAAACTGCATGCTAGCGCAGTAGCCAGTCTGCAAAATAAAGCGAAACAATAATAAAAATATCCTTTTTTTATTATTAAAAACAGACCTATAACACCTTGGTCAAAAACTGCAATAAATCTTCCAGTTCAAAACATTCAAATTTTAATTGCATTAATCCATTTAAAAAAAAATAAGTAAAAACTATTTGGAAATTTATGTTTTGGATTTAATATCAAATAATATCAAGAGAATGTGGGAATAAGGGACTAGAATTAATAATACAAGATACAATATATCAACTCAATCACAAAGAAAACACACACACATTGAGATCTCAAATCAATATTTTGTAATTTCCACTTTCATAGTTTTTATCAATAATGTAAGTGTTACAACGTTTCGGCTTACAAAGGTTGTCTGTGATTCCAGTCATTTTTGGAAATTTTCGATTTTTCATTGGGATCAAAGTGAATTTAAAGATTTTCAGAATATAATTTATTTTTAGGGCAACTGATAGATACTTTAAAAGTTTTTTTATTAACATTTCAAAGGATATATATCTAAATAATTGCAGAATGCTCTGGCCCTTATGCCACCCTCTGTTTGACCGATTTCCTTTGAATGAAATTTTTTTTGCACCCTTTTAGACACCCTTTATGGACACCCCAGGAAAATCCCTAAATTGGGAGGCTAAAAATATTTTTGAAAAATCGAGGATTTTCCTATTGGAAAGCAATAGGTATAGAGTGCTTTTTGTCCTAATTATGCCAAATATTCAAAAAAATATTTCCAATGTCTGTGTATATATATATATATATATATACGTTTGGAGTTGGAAATTCTTTCTAATTCTCTTCTCTTTTTTCTTTCTAGTTTTCCTGTTGCGCTTTTCTTCTCGACTCAAGTTGAGGCAACCCTGCAGGGAGGGCTTGACATGGCAAACAGGGCCGTGTCGCTCCGGCCCAGGATTCCTACAATTTCTACTTATTGGTAAGTACATTTACATTTTAAAGTTAGATACATTCATTAAGTAACGATCAAACTATGGATTAGAATAAAAGTTTTTCTATTAGGCCCCTATTTGCATAATAAAATACATCGGAATTCGTGAACCATATAAAAAGTGAGAGAATATATTCTGAATCTCTATATAAATATTTAATATATGCGATTTTACTATTCTAAGTTTTGTTGTTATTAGAATTTCATCCTTTATAAAAGTTTCGGTGTCCATTCATCGCCCTTTTTCATGATATCAAAAGGTTTTCACAATGTGACCGTCCGTCCACAAGAAAAGGTACCAAATCTTCATCGGGGCCAAAATTGAGTTTTTATCCTTTCTGTACAGAACACATTTTGCTGAGCAAGCCGGTCTTTTTAGAATTTTTTTATCATTTTTTTCTTTGGAAGATATCAACTTTTAAAATTTTGGTCATGAAAAACCTAGTTTTGAGAAAAATCCGTAAGATGAAGAACTAGAGAATCAGAATCAGTAATAAAAAAAAATTGATTTTTTTGAACTCTTTAGTAAATCGGCTCTCCTGAAAATTTGCCCAGTGAAGATTTGGTACCTTTTCAGGTGGACGGTCATTATATATAGATTTGAAAGATTCCGAAGGGGCCCGGGCCCCCTTAGGCCTCCCCCCACCCTTATAAACGCCCCTGTCTAATATCGAATATAGGCAGGGTCATACACCGACCCTCGTGGAAATAAATCGGTATCTGATTTTAATTTCTTTTTTCCCTAGGACGTACTCCTTTAAACTTCATTCATAAAATCCTAATGGAAAATTATTTTCTCTAGATTGCTAGACCTCTAATGGATAGATTCTTAAACAATTTTTCTCTTTTGCAGGTTTGTGTTTCTCCAGTGCAATTGTGTTCAGTGTTCAGTGTTCAGTGTTCAACTAGTGCAATCAACTGGATCAGCTCTACGAGTGCAAGGGAGCTTCGATGGATCAGCTCTACGAGTGCCAGGCAAGCAGCTTCGAGCGACCGTCAACCCCTCAGAAGGTGAATATTTTATACTCTAAACATACCCTTATAAACCCAAAAATATATAAATGATCTGATTTTAATTTCATTTTTCTCTTTTTTGTTACAGATTCCTGAGGGTCAACAGAACAAAGGTATATTATGCATGGTGCAAGAATATTAAAGGGGGTAGATTAGATTAGCTTTTGAGGATTTTTTTCAGCTGACACAGAGAGAGAGAAAGATCCCGCCGCGGGATTTCATTAACATTTTCTTAAGATCCAGGGCTTAAGGTGTGATTGCTAAACGAATACAAATTTAATTGTATTCACTTTTCGATATTTATCATTTAGGAAATTTATTTTCACACCCTAAATGTAGTTTAAAGATTTAAATCTAGAGGGGTGGAGGGTGCCAACGAGCCAACGAGAGGGATTTTTTTTTTTTGAACCTGTAGCTGCTTCTCGTGAATCAAATAGTGGAGAAACCAACGTGAATACTTTCATTTTAGGCCTCTTTTTGGATAGTTGTTGTTATTAGATTGAGGTGGCTGCTCTAATCTTTTAGTTAGTTCGTTTTGTTAGTTGATGCCTTGATTTGTTTCTTTAATTTAGGATCCAATAGAGAGTTAAAATGAAAGATATTCTCGTTGATTTATTCCATGAACGGTTCATAAGGAGATGCGGTCAGATCTGGTTGAGAGATCGAAGCTCAGTTCCAAGTGTTCTTGTGTTTTGCGAAAAGACTTCTTTTGTGACGCATTTGTGAGTCTGATATGTTTTTGTATCTTTGAGGGTGGATTTGAGGTGGCTCTATGAGTAAAGCGAGTCAGGGAAGGTTGCAGTTTCTCCAGGAATAGCCTGGAGGGTGCAAATTGCAATCCTTGAGGCTAGGAACCCGAGGGCTCCACCGATCTGATGGTGGAGACGGGGTTACAAATACTCTCACTTGTCTTCGTATTTTGTGTTAGGCTAGGTAGGATCTCTTCCACGTTAGCCCCCGCACTCGCTTGCTCGTAATCCAAAAAATCACACTCATTCTCTCTGATATGATTTCCTCAGACTCCCGGTTTACGGAATTTATATATATATATTGTTCAAATATATACCGTATATATAATTTGTTTTCGGCAAGCAAGAGATAATTAATAATTTAAAACCTTCTTGCTGTTCTTTTTTTATTAATTCCATTTACTACATACACTTTTTGTTGTAGTAGATGAAGATATCTTTTTTGGTGTTTATTTTTTATTTAGTGTTTATGAGAGTGTGTAAAAGTGAGAGAAGAAAGAAAATTTTCAATATTTTTTGGAAAATTAAAGGTAAACATAAATAAATTAGAACATTAATTCAAAGTTCTTATAAATTAACTGATTAGAATTAAGACTAATTGAAATTTTTTTTCAGGTCAGGAATTATAACATGTTTAATAAACACAATTGACTCAATACTTAAATATTTCCCATATATAAATAATTATTGTCGAAAAACTAAAAAAAAAACCAACTTTTTTGGTGTTTACTTTAGTGTTTGTGTGAGAGAAGAGAAAAAATCTCGCAAATGAAAGGTAAATATTAATTAATAGTACACTAACTTAATATTCTCATAATTATCTGATTAGTGTCAATACTAATTCAATTTTTTTTTTTTTTTTAGGACGATCGACTCATTCTCATAAATAAATAATATTATTTATCTAAAAGAGCGACGAAAAATGTGCTCAATATACATCATCAGGCTTTATAATAAAGTAAAAAAAAGCCAGCGATGGAGAAAGTTGTATTTGACTTCACAGCTCAACGATTCTAATCTTTTCATTTGCCTTTTTCTTTGTCAAAATTTTAATTAATGCTCTTATTCTGTAATGAAATTTTTTTCCTAGTCGATATTAGAGAGCAATAGCTGAAAGGTATTTTTTTTAAATATTATATATCTTTATATATAAATAATTTCGATTGAATATTTATTAGTTAGAATTAAATTTTTCCAGATAGGCGATCTTCTAAAATATAGAAAACATGAATGAGATCTCAGAAAATTAACAAATTCGATTCTCAAGCAAAAACCTTCCAGAAAATAATTATTTATATTTGCCACTCACTCATACATTTTGCAATTTATTTTCTCTGGTAAGATGAAACAAGTCGAGAATTCTCAAGTGGTGTTGCCGAAGTTGAATTACTTAGAAGAAAAGAAAAATGTTAGAGCAAAATTTCATCCAAGTAAAAATTCTAACATTATTTGGATTAAGAATTGAAATTGACCCATTTGCATCTGTTACTGGAGGATGAAATTATCTGCCACCTTTCAATCCCAATGAGGAACCGAACGAGCTAACTTCAGTTCCTTAATCTGCAGCTTGTCCTGCTCAGCCATTTGCCCCCTGATTCAAGAAACTTTTTTATAAATCATTTCGACATCAGTTACAAATATTAAAATGCCGGTAGATCGAAGAATTCTTTTTTATTTTACATCACTTTGAAGATAGTGAAAAATAAATTTTTTTTGAATGACCACAAGCTGCTAGAGTAAAGGCGATTTACTCCCTGGATCGAAAGCCTTTAAAAGAAGATGGGGATAATTTTTTTGGGGGGCTTGGAAGGAACCTCTACGTGTTGCTCCCAAGTAACGTTGTCATATCTAAAAGAAACGGCTAATTCTTCCAAACAACTACAAAATACTTCAAACGGATTTGAAAAAAGATGAAATTATAAAGCAGCCCATTAAAAAAAATTTTGTATATTTTTATAAGATCAGGCATTTCAAAATAGGACGCCTTCTTCCCTTGAAATTTGAATCGTTTCTAACAAAATTTATATGATCTTTATAATTATATAAATCTGGTATGACAAGCACAGATCACAACTGTGCGACCATCACACCAGATTTTTTTATTACATAATTTCTAGAGAAACCAGGAGGGTGGGAGGCGACAAAAATGACCAGGCACGGAGGGCGACAACTTAGGCCAGGAACGGCCCTGCTACAAGAAAACTTGGAATTACCGAGCAAGAAGTTTGAATTAACAAGAGGAAAGAAAGAAATTCAAATTATTGAGAGTTTTTATCATACTGTATTTTTGAATGACCTTGCATAAATATATTCTATACAGTAAGTTATAAGCTCAAGTAAAAAAGTAAAAAATTATGATACTAATAATTTATTTTTTATTTTTCAGAATTATAGACAGCTTTGATATAGGAATATTAAAATATTTGGCGATATTTTTTTTTCAAACCACTTTCCACGGCCGCGAGAATTTTTTTTTTCGGACATAGTTTAAAATATATTTCCATTGCAAGACGTTGTCGCCTCAAAACGGGACGGTGTTATAAATTGAAGAGTTGAGAATTAGAAGGGGTCTACGGACAATTTCTTTTTGTACGTCATTTACGTCTTTATGCATAATATACATAAAGGCATACAAACAAATGGTTCATAGACCCCTTATAATTTCCAACCCTTCAAATTAATGTTTAAAACGGGACAAAATTGACATTTTTTATTAAAACGACGGTACTGAAAGGTGCTGTCCCGTTCGAAACGGTGCGTAAGATGACCGTAATTAATAGCTAACTCTCAATTTTCATCTTTTTGAGAAAATAAAAATAATACAGCCTTTCTTTAAGGTGGTTACTCGTCGAACAGCGTTGCTGTTTTTTTCAAGCTGGTGTTTGAAATAAATTTTCTTAAAACACACTCTGTATAGTTGAATTATTTGTTTTTTTATTTTTGGCCAACTTTGTACATATTTCAGTTTCGGCAATAAGCCATCCTCAGGGCCTGTTAATTAAAACTAAAATCTTAAATATATATACAATTCAACATAGATTTCAACATGACATACATACCTTCCAATAAAAATCTCTCATTTGTCTGGTTCTTGGAATGAAAATTTTACACATCAATGGTTGTATATGCAACAATTATATACATATACATATATGTATGGGCATTCCACGCCAACTCGACCACTTCTGAACCCGACCATTTTTGATTTGGCTGAAACTTTGTCATCTTTTTGTACCCTATTGAAAACGTGTCTGAGAATTTTTCAGATTTCACGCCGCCAAAAAAAGTTATAGCATTTTTCAAAAAACATCGATTTTGTTTTAAATAACCGTAAAACTGTCAAAAATTAACTTATCGGGACGATTTTTTTTGAAATTTTTGTCTTTAAATGTACTTTTCAGAAAAAAATATGACAAAATTTTACAGATTCATCTTGAACGTTTTTTTTGACATTTTCGTAAAAAAACAAAAATTTCGGGATGAATGACACTTTTTTTTTAATTTTTTTTTTTATAAAAAACTTTGATTTTTTCTACAAATGCTCTGAAAATTTCAGAGTGGGATTATTTCGCGTTCTATTTTTTTTTTTTTTTTCTCCGCTTATTTATCATAATGGTGCTCTTAAATTCTTCCAGGATTGACTGAGATTCTAGAAAATTGAAGAAAAATAATAATAATATTAGTTAGGGGTGATGAAAATCGAGAAAATTCCATTTATCCTGAAAAAATTAGAAATTAGTTGTGTATTCAACTACTGAAGTATTTGAAGCGTCAAGTAAAAGCTTAGAAACATGGGCGTAACTAGGGGGTGCCGGGGGGCCTGGCCCTCCCCAGAAAGCTCCTTGCCCCAAGAAAAATTAAAGGGGGGGGCCATGGGACCAGCCATCCTCCGGTGGGCCTGGAAAGCCCCATATTTTCTCTATTTTTCTTGGGGCAAGGAGCTTTCTTCAGGCCCCCCGGCACCCCCTAGTTACGCCCATGTTTCTAAGCTTTTACTTGACGCTTCAAATACTTCAGTAGTTGAATACACAACTAATTTCTAATTTTTTCAGGATAAATGGAATTTTCTCGATTTTCATCACCCCTAACTATTATTATTATTATTTTTCTTCAATTTTCTAGAATCTCAGTCAATCCTGGAAGAATTTAAGAGCACCATCACGATAAATAAGCGGAGAAAAAAAAAATTTTTTTTTCAAAAATAAAAAAAAATAGAACGCGAAATAATCCCACTCTGAAATTTTCAGAGCATTTGTAGAAAAAATCAAAGTTTTTTATAAAAAAAAAAAAAAATAAAAAAAAAAGTGTCATTCATCCCGAAATTTTTGTTTTTTTACGAAAATGTCAAAAAAACGTTCAAGATGAATCTGTAAAATTTTGTCATATTTTTTTCTGAAAAGTACATTTAAAGACAAAAATTTCAAAAAAAAATCGTCCCGATAAGTTAATTTTTGATAGTTTTACGGTTATTTAAAAAAAAAATCGATGTTTTTTGAAAATGCTATAACTTTTTTTTGGCTGGGTCGTAAAATCTGAAAAAAATTCTCAAACACGTTTTCAATAGGGTACAAAAAGATGACAAAGTTTCAGCCAAATCAAAAATGGTCGGGTTCAGAAGTGGTCGAGTTGGCGTGGAATGCCCCATATATATATTCATTGTTCATTTATTTATGTATGAATGTATACATATATATATATATATATATATATCTTATATTCTTTCTCTTTATATATATAATTCTTCTGTACGTGTGTATGTGACTGAACTTCTCCTAAACGACTGAACCGATTTTGATGAAATTTTTTGTGTATGTTTGTGAGAATCCCGGACAGGTTTTGTTTCACAAATAACAATAAGTTAATGAGTAATTAACCGTTAAAATAAGAAAAAAATAAAAATTAGGAGAAAGGGTTGCCATGGTAACAAAATATAAATATTTACCCATGTTTACGATTTTTTATTTATTTACATTTTGAATTCTAAAATATCGGCGTAAATTTTTTGTCTGTGTACCGGGAGAGTCCCGGAAAGGATATGATTCACAAAAAATCTTAAGTTCATGTATAACTAACCGTTAAAATAGTCTCTATATATAAAAATGAAAAGGGAAGGCGAGCAAGGGGGTCCAGGAGGCGCAGCCCCTGGCTAGGCGGAAAGCCCCGCCGAAGGCGGGGCTTTGCGTCTAGTTTATATATATATATATATATATGGACCGTTTATTTTGGAAAGTGGTGTAAGTCCATTTTCTATTGTTTCGAGAAAATGAAAGGTTAACTTATTTGTTTATTAAAAAATCTATTTACCGACCAATTTTCAATTGTACAAAACATGGAAATTTTTTAAGAAATTTACCACTAGCTATTTATACCTAGAAAATTTAGATTAATTTAATCATAAATTATGTGATATCTCATTTTTTTTTTAAAAATGGACTTACACCACTTTCAAAATAAACCGTCCATATAATTGTTCCATATATAACCATTGATGTGTAAAATTTTCATTCCAAAAACCAGGCAAATGAGAGATTTTTATTTGAAGGTATGTCATGTTGAAATCTATGTTGATTTGTATATATATATTTAAGATTTTATTTTTATTTTTAATTGACAGACCCTGAGGATGGCTTATTGCCGAAACTGAAATATGTACACAGTTGGCCAAAAATAAAAATAAAAACAAATAATTCAACTATACAGTTGTGTTTTAAGAAAATTTATTTCAAACACCACCTTGAAAAAACAGCAGAGTAATCACCTTGAAGAAAGGCTGTCTGTGTATGATCAATCTCGTCCTCTCTCTGTTCAAAAAAAATAAAATTTTTATTTCGAAGCCTACAATCATGAAAGAAAGAATTATTTTTCAAACTCCTTTCATCCTATTAACAGACGAGTAAACTTATTTATGTATGAAAAAAACGAAGAAAACAGCAGAAACCTATTTCTTTGCTTATATTTACAAAAAGAGGGTTTTTGACGCAATTTTCAATTCTAATGCCGACATAAAAAATCTGACACAACTTTCAATTACCAAAAGTAAGAGAAAGTTGTGTGTTGTGCGACCAGTCACACCGGATTTTTTTCTTTTTTAGTGACTTATCTAACAAAAGTTTATGAACATAATCAATACAATAATTATCAAAATGAATAGTTAGAAGATGAAACAAAACAAGACTTGTTTGTTTTCGGCCCGAATTATTTTATTTTCCTTTGTCGACGTTTCGGGGACTAAACGTCACCCATCTTCAAGACCGGTATTACAAGCAATACATAATATGAGAAACTTTTTCAAATTCACATCAATCACACTCAATAGACATGCAATGAAAGGCATTAGAAATTAGAAATTAAAGTTATAGAGAGGTAAAAAAAGTCAATGAGTGTGATTGATGTGAATTTGAAAAAGTTTCTCATAATATGTATTGCTGGTAATATCGGTCCTGAAGATGGGTGAAATATTTTTAAAGCTCACCTTTCGGCAATCTAATTGGTAACCAATTTGCTTTCATTTGTGGATTAAAAAAACATTTCAAATATTATATTTTTATTTCATTTATTTTCATCTTGTACAGAATGTAGTGCTTCCATCCGTTGATTATATCTATAAAAAAACAATTTATATATATATATTGTATCGTGTTTCTTCTATATGTATTGCGTGGCATTGTATCGTGTTGTCCTGTGTTCACCCATCAGTTTATGTTTTCCCCATGGTACGGTGATTGAAACGGAACTAAAGGGGATACTAGATCGGCAGTCTGAAATTAGTAAGGGTGGAACTCGAACCTTTGTGTTAGATTTCCCTATTTATTTCAATTAATTGGTATTCTGGAACGTGTAAATAAGCTTTTAAACAAAATAGGCCAAAAAGATTTTCTCAAAATTCGCTCAAACGATTTTGATTAAAATTAAAAAAAAAATCAATTATTTTTTAAATCCTCTTTCAAATGTATATTCTCGTTTTGCCGTCAAAATTGTTTGAAGCACATTTTACTGTTGTACTTCATAGGAGAGATAGGAGAAATGGTTGTTATGGTAACAAAATATAAAATATTTTCCCATGTTTATAAATTTGACATCTTGAATTCAAATGTTCCGTACTGTCAGGAACTAAATATATGTCGACACAAAAAAATCTGGTGGGACAAGCACAGGACACAACTTTCTCTTGCTCACACCAGTTTTTTTGTTTATTCAGAATCTTTTTCATGAGACAACTATTGCAATTGTTTTGCCTAGAATGCCATCCTCAAGTCCACGATTTTCAAAATATTATTAGAGAAGAATAGTCATATTATACATATTAAATTATTTTATAAAACAGAAGTCAATTATTTCTTTTTATAGTTGTAGATTTTTGATATTTTTGTTAAAATATGACCTAAATAAAGAAAAAATTATTTTCTTTTTTTTTACACGTCCTACATAATCTTACTGTTAGATATATATATATATATATATAAGATCCAAGTAACTTCCTGAATCTATCTATAAATATATAACGATCACTTGGAATGTTTCAAGAATGAAATAAATTTCTCGTCTTGGACGGGATTGACCTCTGGCACCAGTAGCTAATACTCTACCTACCTATTAAGTACAAAAGGAAAGTGTGCTTCAAAAGATATCAAGAGCAAAATGAGAATAAACATTTTAAATAACATTTAAAAATAATTGATTTTTGAATTTTAATCAAAATCGTTGGAGCGAATTTTGAGAAAATCGGAAAAAACTGAAAAAGTACATTAGTAAAGTGCTAGTACTTTTTGGCTGATTTTAATCAAAAGCTTCATGTCACGTCCCAGGGGGTGCCTAACTTAATTATAAAATTTCAACCTCGTAGCTCAATTCCTTCATGTTTAAAATTGAACCCAACACACACACAGACAGACCATGTCGCGAAAACTACATTTTTGGATTCAGGGGCCTCAAAACGTGTATATCCATCAAAATCTCGACATCGAATTTTTGACATGATCGCAATACTTTCTCTCTATATATATTAACATATATAGAGGCAAGAGAAAGTCAAAATATAGCTGGATAGCTGGACCTTACATCATCATATCCATTCAATTTGAATCTTAGGACATTGTATTATTAAGCATAAGATTATATTATTAAGTAAGTTGAAATTGAGATTAATACTTCTAAGACGTTCTTTGTTTTGTCAAGTTACCTGTACATGCCTAGCACTTTTGGTTTACGAATTTTGTTCTCCTCCACCTGGCAACTACAACATCTCAGCCGACTCCAAATTCTTCTCCATGGAAGCAAACCTCTAGAATGTTTCAACGAAAACGAATTCGTCCTCGTCACAGCAGCTAGCTCTTCCTTCAAACTCTTTCGTATTTCACTCAAAAGCGCTGCTTGCGTTTCAGGATCTAATCGACTTGATCCACTCTTTATTTATTTATTTGAATTAGTGAAATGAAACATAAAAATTAACACAACTAAATGTCTTTCTAACCTCACTATGGAATTTGTCCAAAGAGGAAGGTCTTGGCCATGAAGCTGAAGGATGAATCAAATTTGGGAATTTTGCAAAACTTGAGCCTGAAGATGGATTCGCACTCTCTTGGTAAGAGAGATTTCTTAACTTTTTATTTATCATTTCATTATGACGTTTTTCTAACTCTTGACAAGAAATCCAAGCATCTTCGGTCTAAATAAAGCCAAAAAATTTAATGTTTTTATTTAGTTCAGGGGCAGATTCTAAAACGTGCTTTAGGATTAAACCCCTTCCCGCACCCTTAGTTCCACTTAACCCTCCAGGACTTAGAGATTCACGTCAAAAAAACAAAATTTCCATCAACTACCCTGTTTATTTAGCGTTCTTTTATTTAATACTAGCCGCGCCGCCCGCCTTCGGCGGGCTCCGCGTCTAGCCAGGGGGCTCGCCCCCTGGACCCCCCACCAGCTGGCTCGGGCCCGCCTGCGGCGGACCCTCGCCTTTTCTTATGAGAAACGGGCTGGCGTCTGGACAGGGGGGCTACGCCCCCTGGACCCCCTGCCAGTGGCTCGGGCCCGCCTGCGGCGGACCCTCGCCTTTCTTAATTATGAGAAACGGGCTGGCGTCTAGACAGGGGGGCTACGCCCCCTGGACCCCCCGCCAGCTGGCTCGGCCGCCTGCGGCGGACCCTCGCCTTTCTTAATTATGAGAAACGGGCTGGCGTCTAGACAGGGGGGCTACGCCCCCTGGACCCCCCATCAGCTGGCTCGGGCCCGCCTGCGGCGGACCCTCGCCTTTTCTTAATTATTTTTTTTTTTTTTTTTTTTTTAAAACATTCACACTTTTTTTCTCATTCACACTCACACTCACCCACACATTCATACAGTCTTTTCGGCCACTTAGGCCATATAAGACTTTGACGATAACCGTTATTTATGAATTTATATATATTAGGGTCCAGGCATTTTTATTTAAGCCATCTGGTATCCAGATGGCTTAAATAAAATCATCGGACTGCCTGGGTCCGAACCCGCGACGTTTGGTATATGAGGTTAGCACGCTAACCTCTACACCACGCCCCGTGGGCTTTCTTAATTATGAAAAGAAAATTATTATTACTAACAACTAAGTATTCCAGTCCTGTGCCTGCTTGAGGATTTGTTTACATTCAAAGAATACACAACTGCAAAGAATACTTAAATATTTCTCTATACATTTCCTATGGGAGAAATCGTAACTTTAGCAATTAATAACTCAAAAAGTTATAGGAATTTCGGAACCCGAGTATTTTTCCGGGACTCTCCATAACGTCCTTTATAAGACTGCAAAATTTCGTTTCAAAATTCCAACGGGAAGTTGGTCAAACAGAGCGTGACAGACGGACGGACAGACGGACGGACAGACGGACACACCGCAATTATTATATATAGATTTTTTAAATAGTTTTATATTTTGTTTAAATTTTCCTTCAAATCCTCTGCTTTAATTTCCGGTTGAATTGGAGGCATCGATAAACGAGGCGCCTGACATCTAGCGGAATATTGTTCAACTCGTTCGCCATCCCGCCCCCACTTATTTTTTAGTTTACTCAACAATGGCGACTTTATTCGTATGTTCTTTCTATATTTCCTCCTATTTATGTGTTTTGAAATAATGAAATCCCTTGAGTGAGTTAAATTTTTATAGTGAAAAACGTGTAATTTTAAGTACTTCATTTGAGAACATCTGTCATTCCTATCAATCAAAGGTAATTCAAATTCTTTTGTCCTCAACAATGTGATTTGAGAGGTTAGGGCATGACACAAACGCTTAATTCTTATAATAGAATATAAACAATTTCAATGTTTTTTTACCTATAATAAGAGTAAAACCCAATATATTATTTCAATTTAATATCAAATATTATTTGATTAAAACAAATAAATTTAAGTATATTTGTATTGTGATGCTATCAAGGCCTGGAACCTCTAAGCCAATCGTTAATAAATTTATTTATAATAATATATGTTCGATGAGGGGGTTTCAGTATCATTTTATTAAACTTATATTATTAGGCTGGCTATATTTTTAATCAGATAATCTTTGAGTTTTAATTTATGAGACCAATTATATTGATTTTTACTCTCCCAAAGCCATCATATTCGTTGACAACCAATATCACCTGACTAACCCCTTTGAGACGATCCCGAGTTCGATCAGCGAATATTTTTCTCACATTAAATATTTAAATTTGAAACCATGCAACCAAAGAGTTTGGATTTCATGCTCCTTCCATCCACCCGGCCCACACCTCTCCAAAGGACCCGGGATAAACAAGTCAGAGTCATACCCATTAAGTCCACCTCAAATTGGACCTTTTGTGTCTGCGAGGGTGAGATTTTCTCCCACTTTTCTACCCTAAGAGGAGAATTATTTGCGACAAGCTGGATTCGAACCCGAGTTGTGTTGAAGCTTATCTGCTTAGCCATTTGCCTCCGTCTCAAAGAATATAATTTAGTTTTAATTATATTTACTTTAATATCTATTCTATATGTGGTTGGATTTTTGTTATCTCCTCGTTTTTCCTCTCTCTTGAAGTCGAGGTCTCTGAATTTTTAGTTTGTGTTACTTTTGAAAATTTACTCATTTCTGAATTATAAGTCTGTTGCATTATATTTCTTGAAACAACAACTCCATTTTTCTGCTCTCTAAAAGCATTGATATGAGATGATGTTGAGACGGCTTCATCTTGGAACGATTTCCCATCACGTGAAGACATACTATAAACAAATTATCTTGTTAGTCAAATAAATACCTAAATGAACGTATTGTTTTTGTTTTTTTACCTTTTATTGGTACGTGAATCAGATTCTGGTTGGCATAGTCTATGGCTTGATGTTTGATAATAGAAAATCCCCGGTGGCAATCGACCTACGGGCATATGCTTGAAACTCGGGCTGGATTCATTTTCGTTTTTGCTCATTTGACTACTCGAGGGTGGAGAAGAAGAAGAGTCCCCTCCCCCCTCTGACGTCGAAGGGGTGCTCTCCTGAGTTGTCGGGCTCGTCCACTCACTGCTGTCGAGTTTTTTTTTTTAATTAGATACAACAAAAGCTGGTCTCCGAATAGTGTTGGGATAAACTATAAAATTGATATATTTTTTTTTTTTTTTAATAGGAATTGAGAGTCTAAGCAGTAGCATCATTAAATAAAAACTTGTTTATTTGTTAATTTTTTAACCGTTGGCGTTTCGGACTTAAATCGTGACCTTCCTCAAGACAGTAATTATGCATACAAGATTCCTAGAATTATTTAAATGAATTTCTTCCGTTTTTAGTGAGAGTACTGACACTCTGAGGGATAACTTTCATGGGAATACTCCTGAGGTGCGTTCCCATTTCCTACCTCAGAAGGAGGCATCTCCATTTCCATGAAGTGGATTTGAACTCGAGCCGTCTTCATCTTAAATGCTTTACCCCCTCGGCTAATCAGATCCTCATTTAATTGAATATTGCAACTTTTTTTTTTATTTTTTAAAAAAACATTCACACTTTTTCCTATTCACACTCACACTTCCACACACATTCACACAACCGTTATGTTATGAAAATGAAAATATCTATTGGGGGCATTTCCAAAATTTCCAAAAGCAATAAAGAAAAAATATATTTATCTTTTACGCGCTTGTCGACGTTTCGGCCGATATTCCGGCCGATACATCCGACGAATGTTCGCACAAACGTATTGTAAGGAGTTGCCAAAACCTATGAGCTCGAGGCAAATAACACTTTGTCCTGATGAAGGCCGGAATATCGGCCGAAA
Organism: Euborellia annulipes; assembly: GCA_023213315.1. Classification (NCBI taxonomy): domain Eukaryota; kingdom Metazoa; phylum Arthropoda; class Insecta; order Dermaptera; family Anisolabididae; genus Euborellia; species Euborellia annulipes. The sequence continues at coordinate 9,359 of JAKCPI010011627.1, read as the reverse complement.
CGTCAACAAGCGTTTTTTTTTTTTTTTACTGGTAAACACTCACACTTTTTTCTCATTCACACTCACATTCACACACACATACACACAGTCTTTTCGGCAACTTAGGCCATTTAAGACTTTAAACGAAACTCGTATGTTTAATATATCTATTGGGGGTCCAGGCAATCTTATTTAAGCCATTTGGTTCGACAAGCGCTTAAAATAAAGCTAAAGATAAATATATTTTTCCTTTATTGCTTTTAACTGCCTTGAACGCCCTCAGGGCTTGGCGTAGAGGATAGCGTGCTAACCTCGTATACGAAACGTCGCGTATCGTTTAAAGTCTTAAATGGCCTAAGTTGCCGAAAAGACTGTGGTCTATTGTGTTGCCTTAAAATGGACATTCCCCCTGCAATTCTAAAAACCTCTATATTTTAATTTCTAAAGCAGTGAATTGATCTGATTTTAAAAATGGGGCTTATAAAAACGTGAAAAATATCAAAATATTTCAGATAGCAGCAGTTGCGTCAATATTTAAAATTAAATATCTGGCTACGGACTTGTTTCTAACTTTTTTATTAAAAAATTATTAAATATTGACGCAACTGCTGCTATCTGAAATATTTTATTATTTTTCACGTTTTTATAAGCCCCATTTTTAAAATCAGATCAATTCACTGCTTTACAAATTAAAATATGGAGGTTTTTAGAATTGCAGGGGGAATGTCCATTTTAAGGCAACACAATAGACAGACCTCCGTAAATGGTTGCCTACGCACAGGGCTCTAAAGTCAGGTAGGCCTCAGGGTGGGACTTAATATTGTCCCTGACTGTACCAGTCGATTTTGTTCAAAAGCTTCGTGTCACGTCCCATGCGGGTGCCTAACTTAAATATAAAATTTTAACATCATAGCTCTTTTCATTCTTGAGATATTTTGTTCACACACAGACAGATCATGTCGCGAAAATCACTTTTTTGAATTCAGGGGTCCTCAAAACGTATATACCCATCAAACTCTGTATATTACATATATACATAGGTAAGAGAAAGTAAAAAATTCGAAATTAAAGCCGAATATAACAGGCTTCTGGTCTACTCAGGGTGCTTTGCTCCCCATTTAACACCTAGCCTGGACCCGCTTAAGCCTTTTCTCTAGAAGACACTCCTTGAACCAGGAAGGCCTTTTTCTCTAGGATAATCGCTATTTGAATAATTAATAAATCAAAAAGTTATAGAAATTTCGGCACGAAATTAATATTTTTCTATAGATACTTGGACATATAAAATTTTGTTTTGCCTCAATTTTTCTCTACCTTTCCGTCGTCGAGGCTGTTGTCGTAGACGAGTCTCGATCACCATCAAACACTCCGATACTCTGACTTCTTCCAGCTTCTTTATGAGCCTTTGAAGATCTCGTTATATAACGCACCCAACCTCGCATCCTTCTACCACATCATCCTTCAACAGACATGCAAAGAATTGGTAACAAAAAAAAAATAGTTTTTTTTTCATGACCTAAAAAAAAAAAAGTAAAATTTCAAACCAATAACGTTTCCAAGCTACGATTTTTATTATTTCTTTTTTTTTTGTTTGTATCGTTAAGCAACCACTCGTGTTCGAATGATACATATTTTTTCTATAACCCTCCCCCCCCTGTAATTAATATTTAACGGTAGAATTCGCTAATGACTTTGAATTTAGTTTTTTTTTTTTGTTACTCTACTTTTTTAATTGCAAAAATTTTCCTTTTTTTTTTTTTGACAAAAATTATATATCTCCAAATACTGCGAATACAAATTTTATAATTATCCTTTTTTTTTTTAAATTGTTGTAAAGTAATTATGTCTAACAAGTAACGTAACCCAAACATGAAATTCCGATTTCAATGAAACTTTGTACAATTAAACAACTAATATAAATATGCATTAAACGAGAAAAAATTCGACCAATAATAAAATAACAGAACTTTTTAAAAAAATTAATTTTTGAATTTTTAAAACAGGTAGATTTTCAATTTCAAGTTGTTTTGAAAGGGGTTTTAGCTGTTTGTTGAGTGAAATGATTGTTAGATTTTGAAACTTTTCAGCTTGATAATGTTATTGAAGGGGTATAGTCAGATGACAGAAATTAATGGGTTTGGTGTAGGCTATGGGTTAACGGGGGCGCTTGAAGAAGGAGAAGCCCCGCACTTACGGGAGACCTAGTTTTATTTCAAAATTATATTATAAAAGAAAATAGATCTCTGTCTGTCCACTTTTGCAACAGTTTTTGAAAATTTTTAAACAAGATAGATTTTTAGCTACAAAGTGCTTTGAATGGTCATTAATACTATTGTTGAGATGCTAGATAGAAACCTAATGCTAATATTAATTATTCATTTTAGGCATAATTATCAATTGTATGGAATCACTTGAATTCAATATTGAATATGAGTCTAACTTGGAATTTGAAACACTTTTACTTTCTCTTAGCCTATATATGAAATATATAGGAGAGAAAGTATTGCGATCATGTCAAAAATTCGATGTCGAGATTTTGATGGATATACATGTTTTGAGGTCCCCTGAGTCCAAAAAAGTGGGTCCCGCAAATTGGTCTGTGTGTGTGTGTGTATGTATGTGTGTGTGTGTGTGTGTGTGTGTGCGTGTGTCTGTAGGTGTGGACAGATTTTTAGCATGAAGGAATTGAGCTACCGGATTGAAATTTTATATTTAACTTAGGTACCTTTGAAGAATCTCAAAATAAGCTTTTGAACAAAATCGGCCAAAAAGTACTAGTACTTTACTGATGTACTTTTTCAGTTTTTTTCGATTTTCTCAAAATTCCCTCCAAGGATTTTTTTTTAAAATTCATAAATGAACTATTTTTTAGATGCTCTTTAAAATGTATATTCTCATTTTGCCGTTGAAATCTTCTGAAGACCACTTTACTCTTGTTCTTCATAGGAAAGATAGAAATGGTTGCCATGGTAACGGAATTTAAATCTTTTTCTTTTTATTAGATTAAAAATCAATTATTATTTAAATTCCCATTTATTTTAAATTTATTTGTGTCTTTAATTGTTTCAAAGAAAACATATATGTCTCTCTCTCACTTGCAAACATTATCGTCTCTCTCTACTCTTTTTAAATTCCCTTTCCACCTTATCTTCGCATAGGCCTAATGTTAATTTCCTATAGGGATTTGTATGTTAATTTCGATTCAAAAGGGGGTCCCCTTTAGAACTTTTTAGGCATTTAAAATTTTTTTTTCCAATTCTTATGAAATTTTGTATTTATTTACGATTCTATATTGTGTATAAAATGTCCAAATATGAGATTAAAATTTTGAAAAATAACCATAGTTTATTTGAAGCAGTCAACATTTAAAATGCAAGTTTGAAACTAAGGTGCTATCGGAAACTAAATATATCTCGACACAAAAAATCTGGTGTGACCAGCACAGTGCGCAACTTTCTCTTACCGAAGGGTAAGAGAAAGTTGTGTGCTGTGCGCCAGTCACACCAGATTTTTTTTAATGATTTTCACTATTGTACTGATTTTCAGGAATAATTTTTAAAAATAAACTGTTCATTCATTGGTCGAAATTTTTTCAAATTTATATATAGATTTATTATTTATTTAATTGTACCAAGTTACAATGAAATCAGAATTTCATGTTTGGGTTACTTTACTTGTTAGATTTTCCACTCTCATATATTCTTTCAATCGCGGGCGGATTCAGAGAGGGGGACTATCGACAAACTTGCGTCTTCCCCCCAGTTACCTTATATTAGGAATATTTATTTATATCATTTGGTATCCAAATGATTTAAATAAATTCATCGAACTACCCGAGATCCGAACCCGCTTGGCTTTTAGATTTCCAATATTGTCATTTGTCAACTTCACTCGACTAAAGGTGACGTCACAAACAATTAAGATTCAAAGTTCCGGCTATTATAATTGTTTCAAATTATTACACTTTAATAGGCATGCCAACAAACTCTCCCTACCCAGTGCTCTCATAACCTTTTTGAAGAGGTTCCTGTCTAGTGTACAAATGATCGAACGAAAGTTAAAACAAAATATTTTCGAATTGAAGCTAGCTAGCCTAGCCTCAATTTGTAGTAAGAGTGAGCGAGTGATTGATATTGTCGAAGGTTGTGTCTAGAATTCTTAACACATAGGCAGGAAACGCCGGCCCTCAGGGGGTCAGTATGACTGCAGGTCACTCAGTCCGTTACTGTGGCGAGTTGAACCGGTCGACAAGACAGGAGCCGGTCTCTCGGCCACTAGCTCACAAATTGATTCATTTTTTTTTTTTTTTTTTTTTTTTTTTCTATTTACTTGCATTTAATATTTCGTTTGAAAAATCATCTATGGAATCGTTTTAGAAAAACTCTTTACTTTCTCTTACCTCTATACATGTTAATATAGAGAAAGAGAAAGTATTGGATTCATGTCAAAAATTCGATGTCGAGATTTAGATGGATCTTCACGTTTTGAGGTCCCCTGAAACCACAAAAGTGGTTTTCGCGACATGGTCTGTCTGTCTGTGAACAAAATATCTCAAGAACGAAAAGAGCTAGGAGGTTGAAATTTTATATTTAAGTTAGGCACCCCCCTGGGACGTGACACGAAGCTTTTGAACAAAATCGACCAAAGTGTACTAGTACTTTACTGATGCACTTTTTCAGTTTTTTTCGATTTTCTCAAAATTCGCTGCACCGATTTTTTTTTTAAATTCAAAAATCAATTATTTTTTAGATTCTCTTTAAAATGTATATTCTTATTTCGTCATTGAAATCTTCTGAAGACCACTTTACTCTTGTTTTACATAGGAAAGAGGAGAAATGGTTGCCATGGTAACGAAATATAAATATTTTCCCATACTTATAAGTTTTACATGCTTAAATAAGAATGCCTGGACCCCTATATGTATATTTATCAATAACGGTTATCGTCTAAAGTCTTAAATGGCCTGAGTTGCCGAAAAGACTGTGTGAATGTGTGTGTGAGTGTGAGTGTGAATGAGAAAAAAGTGTGAATGTTTTAAAAAAAAAAAAAAAAAAAAAGTTTTACATGCCCACGGGGCGTGGTGTAGAGGTTAGCGTGCTAACCTCATATACCAAACGTCGCGGGTTCGGACCCCAGGCAGTCCGATGATTTTATTTAAGCCATCTGGATACCAGATGACTTAAATAAGAATGCCTGGACCCTAATATATATAAATTCATAAATAACGGTTATCGTAAATGTCTTATATGGCCTGAGCTGCCGAAAAGACAGTGTGAATGTGTGTGTGAGTGTGAGTGTGAATGAGAAAAAAAAAAAAAAAAAAAAAAAAAAAAAACCGAATGTTCCGTACTGTCGGGAACTAAATATATGTCTACACAAAAATCTGGTGTGACAAGCACAGAACACAACTTTCGATTACCGAAGGTAAGAGAAAGTTGGCCTGTAGATCCTCATTTTTTGGCCCTGTCTTTTCGCTTAAACAAGCGCCTGGTGCATAGGCATCACATTCAACCTCCCCGCAAAGGCATCTCACTACCCCTTAAATAGATTCATTATTTGTATTGCGGGAAAGTGAAAAGGGACTTCTTGCCGGAAATTGATATTTTATTGTAGAGGATAATTTCCTGAACATTTTAAGATAAAAACCACTCTGATATCGCTAAAACTTAAAAAGTTACAGCCTTTCAGAGTTATAGATACAAAAAACGGGATTTTGAGCAAAACGCATTTAAACACAATGAAAAAATATTTTTTTTTTATTTAAAACAAAAACACTTTCATTTTTTTTTCTTATTCACACTCACACTCACGCACACATTCACACTGTTTTTTCGGCAACTCAGGCCATATAAGACTTTTACAATATCCGTTCTTGATTAATATAGGCCTACCATCTATTGCAATAGTATTGAGAATAAAGCCCGGCAGTTAGGCAGCTCAAATGGTACACGTTCACTAATATATTAAAAAGATAAATTTTTATGGTAATAAAGGCCGATCGCCCTAATGTCTGCTTTGAAAAAGATATTTCTTAGACAGACCAGCTGCCATTTGGGCTGCCTAACTTCCGGGCTTTATTCTCAATACTATTGCAAATGATGGTACATATATTGGGGGTCCAGGTATTCTTATTTAAGCTATTTGGTATCCAAAATGCCTAGAGTCCGAACCCGCGACTTTTGGTATACGAGATTGGCACGCTAACCCCTACACCAAGCCTCGAGGACTAAAAAACTATTTGGGTTACTAAATCGATTATTTTGTAATATTTATCGGATTGTCAACGCTAAAATTACCTAAATAAACGTGAATAGGAAATATTGAAGAATCCGTATTCAATCGAAACCCAAAAATCGATATTTATGACCTAATTCGACTGATGAATATTTATTTAAATCATTTGGATACGAAATAAATATGTCATAATTAATATTAAGTATCGTTAAAGTCAATATGACCCGAAAAGACTTAAAAAAAAAAAATAATAATAATAAATATGCATTCAAATATTTATGTAAAATTTTATATTTTTTTATACAGACTTTCTCTCTACCGTATATATAAATAGAAGAAATTCCGTGTCTGAGTAGTAATTATCGGGATTAGATAGATGTAGGCAGCCAGTAAGAGATAAAAAAAAAAACTTTATTTAATTATCGTCGATATTTCGGAATCACATCGATCCCATCTTCAGGACCTACGGTCATCGAAAAATTTTAAATTTGAGAATCCTTGTCGATTGTTGATCATTTTCATATTTTCGATTGAAGGATCAGAATGTCATTTGTCGCTCTTAGATCTTGGTGAGTAACTATTTATATATATGGATAATATATATATATATATATAAATAGTTACTCACCAAGATCTCATCATCATCCCGAGCTCTACAACCCGCTGTAAGTCTTGGCTGCCTCCAGAATACGACGCCATCCGTCCCTGTTCAACGCGGCGGTAGCCCAGTTCGCCACGCCCAGCATCTTGCAGTCCGCCGACACTCCATCGAGCCATCTCAGCCTCGGTCTTCCAATCTTGCTGTATCCTCCAGGGTTACCCTTCATGACTCGTTTCGCCATCTCGCCTTCGTCCATGCGCTGCACATGCCCAAGCCACCTGAGCCTTCCGATTCTTATAAGTTTTAAGATGTTGGGTTCATCGTATATATCATACAGCTCTTGGTTGAATCGGATTCTCCATCCTCCGCCATCATTAACGGGCCCAAATATCCGTCTGAGATCTTTTCTTTCAAAGATGTTTATAGCTCTTTCGTCCTTCTTACTGATGGTCCACGTTTCCGAAGCGTACGTTAGCACGGGCCTTACGAGGGTTTTATAGAGTGTGCACTTGGTCCTTCTAGATAGAAAGTGGGACCTAAATATCCTCGTAAGTCCGAAATAGCACCTATTTGCGGAAAGTATTCTATTTTTTATTTCTTCGCTAATGTTGTTTGTAGCGTTTACTAATGAGCCAAGGTAAGTGAAGTTCTCGACTTTCTCGAAGGTGTAGGTGCCGATCACAAGGCTGGAAGAGGACCTTTGTGATATAGGCATGTACTTCGTTTTCTGTTGGTTGATTTGTAGCCCCATTTGTTTCGCGGATTTTTCCAGAGATATGAATGCCTCCACCAGCGCACGCTCAGATCTTCCTATTATGTCTATATCGTCGGCGTACGCTAGAATTTGCACGGATTTATTAAATATTGTCCCTTTTATTTGTATTCCGGAATTGCGGACAGCCTTCTCCAGGGCAACATTAAAGAGGAGGCATGCAAGAGAGTCTCCCTGTTTGAGTCCTTTATCGGCTGTAAAAGGTTCACCAAGATCTAAGAGCGACAAATGACATTCTGATCCTTCAATCGAAAATATGAAAATGATCAATAATCGACAAAGGATTCTCAAATTTAAGATTTTTCGGTGACCGTAGGTCCTGAAGATAGGATCGATGTGATTCCGATACCTCGACGATAATTAAATAAAGTTTTTTTTTTATCTCTTACTGGCTGCCTACATCTATCTAATCTCATATATATAAATATAGATAAACTAGAAAGTATTGATAAACTTACGTCCATTAATCAAAACTTTTTAAATATTTAATTTTCGCCCTCGGGCTTGGTGTAGTTGGTAGCGTGCCTACATTCTAAACCGAACGTCGCGGGTTCGGATCCCAGGCAGTCCGCTGATTTTATTTAAGGCATCTGGATACCAAATACTTAAATATAAAATAGCTCTTGAGATATTTTGTTCACAGACACACACACACAGTTTGACAGCAACATTCAATCAACTCTTCTCATAAAATATTATAATATAATTCCTTATATTAAATTATAAAAAAAACCTTCACTTGAAATCTCTCATAATAATTTAAAATAATTTCTATTCACTCAATTTGTGATTCCCCAGGCGTCATGACTGTCATATCCTTTGTTGGCCTGCTGCGCCTCCCCACCACTGCATCGTTAGCAGACGATAGATACTCCGCTTCTTCTGCACACACTGACACTGAGTCAGTTGGCCAAACACCTTCGACATTGCAATGATCATCTGATCGCTTGATACCCTCCCCCCCACCCCATGTGCTTGTGTTCTGTGTTCTCTGCGGGACAAATGTGTTTTTCGAGATAGCGAGCCAATTACCAGGCCGGATTTTATTTATCTTCTCTCAAAAAGATTAACAATATTTATCTGGAAAAAATCAAGGTAATTTACTTATCTCTACACATTTTACAATTAAAATTTTATATATTTTTTTTTTTATGTCAAAAATACGAAAATTAGAATTATATGAAATGGAATAATAATAATAATTATTAACTTTCTTTAGTATACTTAGAATTTATGTCTGTTTGTAACGCTTGGTCTCCTCAACGTTTGAAAGAAAGTGGTTTAAGACTAGATTTTATTTTCAGGAAAATTAATTTAATTAAAGCTTCTGGTTTGTCTCTTGAGCTAGGGGTCCCGGGCAGTAGCGTATCCAGGGGCGTTTGCCCCCCTCTCCCCAAGTGCTTGATGCTGGCTGTGTATAATTCCCAATAACTGAAGATGGCCAGAATATATTCAGGCCGAAATGTCTTATTCTGGGAGTTTTATTGTACCTGGATCATTCCAATTTGTCTGATCTGATATCTCCATTCCTTTATTATAATCGCATCACACCCACAACCTCAAAAAGCAATTTAAAAAAAGTCGAACGAAAAACGGCGCCCCAGTTGAGCTTACCCCCCCCCCCCGCCCTCAAAGGCTAGTTACGCCGCTGGTCCCGGGTTCGATTCCCATTCCAAGCGACAAAAATTTATTCCAATTGGATTGGCTGATCCAAATAATAAACGTATAACCAAAGATGTTTTTTTTTTTTTTATTAAAAAAACCCACACTTTT